>QOVD01003553.1:1199-18752 GCA_003521225.1 Tuber microsphaerosporum | reverse complement strand
GGGGAACAGAGGGGAGAGGGGGGGATGTAGCGTCACCCTCCTAGGCAACTAGGCCATCAGAAGAGTGGAGAGGGAGGAGGATAGTTGACGATGATTTCTCATGGTGTTGAGATTTCAATCGCCGGAGGTGTAGAGGAGATGGTTCGTGACTAACTACTCGTCGCTCACGGCCCCCTTATATATGCGTTCCTCCCTCAACCCTAACCCTGGTGACTCATACCTTTGAGTCACACGACCTCATAACTAGTAGCGAGTCAGGCGTGAAATCCATCGCGTGACTTATCAGCAGTCAACTGCGAAACATACCTAAACCAATTATAATCCAAATAACATGTCATTTGCGCAACTCGCGTCACATGAGTGAAATCCATGACTCCTGATGTGAGTCATGTGCGAAAGTTCATTAATCATATGACTACAATTGTTGTCATGTGAGAAACATCAACCAATAACATTATAACGATGATATCGCCAGTGCGAGTCATCTGAAACAAATCACAAAGTTATGATGCATAACCATGCGTCATGTGAAACCATATTCCTTGCTTAGTCAGGTTTGTGACAATATCCCGTCCACTAGGCTCGATATTGCAATTGGTTTCGATATACTCTAGAGTCTATGATTTCTTCGAGTTCGTATTCGTTTTCTGCATCTATCTCAATAGGCGGAGGAGGAGTCTGGATTTGTCAGGGGAATCTGTTATCTTCGTAGGGTTCAAGAAGTGAGATGTGGAATGTGTCGTGTATCTTTATCGAGGGTGGCAGGGCCAGCTTATAAGCGCTGTGGCCAGGCCTTGACATTATCTTGAATGGTCCACTTTTCTTGTAATCCAGTTTTTTCGATGGTCTCGTGGGCTTGATGTTGCGTGGCAACAACCAGACTTTGTCTCCTGACTTGAGATTCGGATCGGGTTTTCGGTGTTGATCGTAATATTCTTTTTGTTGTAATTGTACTGCCACCATCTCGCTTCGTAGTGTGTCGTGTAATTCCCTCATATCTTCAGTGGAGATTTTCTTCGCTTGCATCAGAAGACCAATTGTTTCCTATTCCGAGTTGATTCCGTAGTTTGAATAGAATGGTGTCGTCTTGATCGTTTCCTTATATCTGTTGTTCTATTCAAATTCTGCCAGCCCTAATGCCAGATACCAATTGTCTTGTTGGTAATTGATGTATGCTCGGAGATATTGTTCCAATATGGCATTGGTCCGTTCTGTCTGTCCGTCCGTTTGAGGGTGAAATGCCGTGCTGAGTCGCTGTTCAATTCCCCTTTTCATTTTGGTGTCTTTCCACAAGTCTGATGTGAATAGTGTCCCTCGATCCGTGATGATGTCCCGTGGGATTCAGTGTAGTCGTACTATTTCTCGTAGAAATAGATTTGCAAACTGCCCAGCGTCTAGATCCTTTCGGCATGGTATGAAATGACTCATTTTGGTCAGGCGGTCTATGACTACCAAAATTGTGTCATCATCGTTCGATACCAGCAGATCAGTAATAAAGTCCATAACTATTGACTTCCATATTCGATCAGGTGCCTCGTTTGGTTGTAATAATCTGTAGGGTGCGTGTCAGACCACTTGCGTCTGTTGATATTTGTCGCAATTCTTGACATATCGTTTGATTGTTTCCCTCATGTTTGGCCAACTATATTTGCGGCATATGAGCTCGGTAGTTTTCACCGTTCCTCCGTGTCCTGCCTAGGGAACATCGTGGTGGTTGTAGATAAGGGTGGTCCTGAGCCCTTCGTCGTCTGGTATCCATATTTTTCCCTGATACTATAGGTGTCCGTCCTTCCATTGACATAGCCCAAGTGCTACCCCTTTTAGTTCCTTTTCTTCCTTGTCCAACGCATTCCTTATTTGTTGTATGTATTCGTCCTTCTGGCTCGCTTGTTATATCTTTCCTTCGTCCATGTCCTGGAATTCCACTAGTTCCAGTTCGTTGATTTCCTCCAAATACTGTTCCTTCTGAAGTAGTATTTGAGTGGGGTTGCTGAGCCTTGGGTCTCCTGCCGTTGGTAGGTCTCCCGCTCTTCTAGTGAGGGCGTCCGCTTTCCCATTCTCTTTTCCTGGTTGATAATATATCTTGAAGTTGAACTGACGTATTCGTTGTTGCCATCGTTTTTGTCGATTGTTGAGATTCTACGTGGTCATGAACGTAACCAGGTTCTTGTGGTCTGTCATAACTCATACTTGGTGTCGACATCTTTTGACGTATCTTCTGCCTTCCTCCAGGACATGTATAGCTGCTAATAGTTCCTTGTCGTGGATGTCGTAATTGATTTCGGCGTCCTTCATCGTCTTGGATCGAAACGCGACCGGTATCGATCTTCCGTCTGGTCCTTGTTGTGATAGTATTCCCGAACAGACATATTTCGATGCGTCTCTCTCGATTATTGTTGGTATGTCGGGGTCGTAAGGGACTAGGACCGGTGACCTGGTGAGCTTCTTTTGTAGTTCTTCGAATGCTGCCTGTTCGACATCTCCCCATTCCCTTTTGACGCCTTTCTCAGTAAGCCGGTATAGGGGTTTGCTTGTCCTGCTGAATCCTTCTATGAAGCGTTGATAGAAGTTGCAAAAGCCAAGCAAGCATTGCACTTCCTTAACTTTTGTTGGTGCCGTCCACTCCCAGATTGCTTTTGTTATCATGATGTCCGTTTTGATACCGTTCTCGTTGATAATAAATCCAAGGTATTCTACTGCTTTCTTGTGGAATTCGCATTTGGAAGGTTTAACCTTCATTCCTGATTCGTATATGTCTGCCAGTATATTGGCGACATCCTTCCTGTGTTGTTCCAAAGTGTGTGAGTATATCAGGACATCGTCCAGATATACTATACAGCAGATATCCATATATCTTCTGACCGTGTTGTTAATCCATCTTTGGAAGGCCGCCGGTGCATTGGTTAGCCCAAAGGGTATTTCCAAATATTCGTACGTTCCCAATTTGCTTGTGAAAGGTGTCTTCCATTCGTCCCCTTCTTTGATTCTGATGTTGTGGTAGGCATCCCTAATGTCGAGTTTCGTGAAGTCTTTGGCGTTGTTAAGCCTTGCCAATGCTTCGCTGATGAGTGGTAGTGGATATCGTTCCTTTTTGGTGACTTCGTTCAGTTCTCGATAATCCACGCATAGCCGAAGCTTTCCACCCTTCTTTTTGACGAAAAGTAAAGGCGACGCTAGGTCTGTCCATACTTCTCGTATCCATCCTCTTCCTAGGTTCTGATTGATATATCGTCGTAATTCATCCAGTTTGTCTGGGCATAATGGATATATCTTCTTCGCTGGGACTTTCTCTGCGTCTTTTAGGTTGATTTCCAGGTCAACTCGTGGTCGGTGTGGCGGTAGTCCAGTTTTTTCTTCTTTTTCAAAGACGTCCATTAGGTAATGGTATTCCTTCGGAACTATTTCTTCTAGTTCTTTTTCTTGGTTGGCTTTCTTGTTCCGAATTGCCAATTCCGTGCTGATATTGACTGCTTCTAGTCTTATTTGGTTCTCGATCCAGCTTCTTTTGATGATCGTGGTGGTTTCTCCTTTTCGAGAGAAGTGGCCTAATGCTTTAGCCGAGATTTCGCTTATCTCGATCCTTGGTTTTGACATACTAGCTTTCTGGCTAGTGTCTTCCTTGAAATCCGTACTGCCGAATGCTTGGTCACTTCTCTCGGTTTCGTCCAGTGAGGCTACTTCGTATAGCTCTCCATTGTTTATCTTTCCAATGATCAATTTTGCGATTTGATCTCCTTTTCGTACCGTGTACTTGGTAGTTCCTTGGTTGACCATTACTACCTTCACTTTTCCCGTATGATCGGCTTCTATAACTCCCGCATTGGTGCTCAGTCTGTGCTTGACTGCGAGACCACTGCTTCGAGCTATTTGTCCATACGTGGTGTGAGGTAGCCCAATGGCTATTCCAGTTCCGATAGTTACCTGCCCCTGGGGTGGTATGCTGACATTCTCAATTGCGTACAGGTCGCTTCCTCCTGCCTTAATCGATCCCTTCGTAGGCATTCTCGCTTCGTTGGTCAAGCGTTTGACCTTGACACGCTTGTCAATGCTGGCCTGAACCCTAGAGAATTTGGTGATCAAATTCTCTTCCTGGGCTTCCACCTCCGGTACAGCATACGCAACAGGTGGACTTTTCAAACACCATGTTGTGCATTGTTCGCTGTTGAAGGTAATCTTCTTATGGTTCCAATCATTAGTCGGATTATGCCTTCGTAACCATGGCATACCTAAGATGACCTCATAGTTTTGCACACATGCCACTTGGAGAGTTGCTAATTCCCTATGGCTATTGATGTCCATATGTACTTTCATAAAATGGGTGACTGGCCCCATGCTGCTTGGCTTCCCATCCGCTAGGTAAATTTCTCACGGTTTCTGACCTCCTGTTGTCGGGATCCCATGCTTCTCGAATATCTCCTCATCGATAAAATCTTCTGTTGCTCGCCAGTCGATCATCGCGTTGATTGTGACCGCTTCCTTTCTTCAGTTAAGTCTGACCTGCACCATAATATGATCGTTTTTTGTTTTCAAGTGTATCCGTGTAGTTGAGTGCCGCGTAGTAATTTGCCAAATTGATGTGTTTCCGTTCGGGTCTGTCTCTCAGACCATCTCTTACTGGGGACTTTCTTCGTTTCCTGACTGTTCGGGTTCCTTTTCCAGCTCCATTTCTTTGATCTTTGGTTTGGTTCCCCATGAAGGTTGTCGTTGACTTTGTCCGTTTCTCTGCTGACTCGTATTATCTCGTCTGTCTCTTGCATTTTTGCAATCCTTTGCTCGATGGTTTGGTTTTCCGCATTTGAGGCATAGCTGTTTTCTGAGTCGTCTTCTGAATTCGTTGTTTGGCAACCTCCAATTGGGTTGTCTTCGATTTGCGTCAAGGTCCATCGGATCTCCTCTTTGGTCGTTGGTGGATGGCCTGTATGTGCCATCATGGTTTCTTGGTACCTCGACAGCTCGGTTGGATGTATTTTTCTGTTGTATGCTCTTGACGAAGTTGATCCGATTTTCCTTTCAGATAGCCCAGTTTGCGAGGTCTTCGACGTCGTCTGTTTCGTAATGGACCTGTCCCCATGCGTCCTGTAAGGTACGGTTAATTCCTTTGAGGAATATTCGTTGCATTGATTGGTCGTCGTAGTCAGCTTCATCCGCTGTTAAGCGAAATTCGTTCCCATAGTCGGTTATGTTTCGTTTCCCTTGAACCATGCCCTCCATTTTGGTTCTTGTTGCATTCTGTTCGTCGACGTCAGCAAACTGTCTTCGGAGCGCGTCTGTAAATCGGTCACAGGTTTGCCAGCTTGCTGTCTTCCTTCCTTCCGCGTATGGTGTGATCCATTTTGCTGCTGCTCTCCTTAATAGGGACTTTGCGTATGTCACTTTTTCAGTGTCTGTGGTGATGCCGGTCGCCTCATAGTACAAGTTGCATTGTACTATGAATGTCCTTATGGTCTCCCGTTCTCCCTTGAATTCGAGTGGTGGCTTGACTTTGAGTCTCGAGGTTCCACCACCATATGCCAATTGGATGATTTGTCGTAGTTGTTCTTGCGTGAATCCTGCCAATTGGATTGCCGTGGTAGTGCCGCCTGCTGAGGGGTTGCTTGACCCTCTGGGTGCCGCTGGTGCTGGTGCTGACATTGTGTTTCTTCTTGGGATGTTTGGTGATGCAGTTCCTTCTGATCCTTCCGGCGATCCTGGTTCTGGTAATACTGGCCTTCCGGCCCTTGATGTTCGAATCGAGTGTTGAAGTGCTTCGCCTAAAATATCTGTGTCGAATATTTCTTCTGCGAAAGGGTCTTCGTGTTGTTCCGTCGTCTTGTCTGTTTGTTACTTGCTGCGAATAGACGCAACCAAATGTAACGATCCTTCCCTCCGGGCGATACTTGCAGCAGGTAACAACTCTGATGTTCTCATACACGACATTGATAGCCGAACACACTTGCTGCTATCGTGTAGTCAAGAACTCGCTAAGAGACACTTCTCTTTTATTCGCCAGGAATCTTGATAGTAAAGATAACTTGTATTGATAGTATAAGAAAGTACTTAGATGGTTGCGTGAGGAACCAACTACTCGTCGGTTTCATTCTTTTTTTTTTTTTTTTTCTTTTCTTTTTTTTTTTTTATATATCAACTTGCATTTGTTTACAACTACCAGGTACAAGAGAGGCATGCATCATCAGATATGGCCAAGAAAAAACCCCAATCCAACCTGGCGGCATGGGAAAAAGCCATCATCCTGAGACCCTCTGGTATGGGCCCAACCGCACGGTTTGGCAGACAAGAAAGAGAAACAACAACGGCTGGCCATAGCGGACGACAAAGTAAATCCCCAAAACCCTATAAGCAGGAAACAACAGGAAAACCACTTGCCATCAACCCCTACCCCCTGACAAAAAGAGCACTGGCTGCGCAGCGAATCAAGGAATCAAACGTCTAATCAATATAAATGAAAGGAAAGAGAAACAAGAACAACCCATGAGAAAGAAAACCCAACCAAGACAGAGAGTAAACACCTACACTAACGATCTCAGAAAGGGGCAGGCCATCACCCTTGAGGTGCAAACGAGGGGCAATCATAACACGAAAGAGGCGAGCAGGAATTACATCGTTCCAAGGGTGAAAGTTGTTCAAGGAGGCGGTGCAATACCAGTAACAGTTGTAACCCAGGAATTCGACCATGGGCAGTCGGGGGGGCAACTGGAGCCACCAGCCAGAGAGAATGCCAGCCGAAAGAATGATCCAGGCCAACCGTGTAAGCGGGGGCGAGGGAGGGACAAGGGGGAGTGTGTAACCGGGTGATGGGACAAGACGATAGGGCGAGGAGAGGGGGTGGAAGGCAAACAGTTCGCTAGAGACAACCGACAAACAGGCCGTGCTCTAGTGGTTTCGAACCGAGAGGACAATCGCGCATAACGCGAAGTTACTGACCAAAGCTTTCCCCAGTGAGGGACAAGCCATAGAACCAAGGGCGTAATTCCACCAAGGTCCGGAGACCGTAACGCCGACTGCAAACGAAGAAAGGAGTAAAGCCGACCAGGATGATCGCTAAGCGTGGCTTCCGACCGTAGGACGAGGGGGTGGGTGAGAAGAGCCTTCGAACAACTTCTAGGACAACACATTCTCAAGGCGAGGCGATAATAAAAGAAGAAGAAGGTATTGTCATCACCCTCCTAGGCAGCGAGGCCTTCACAGCAGAGGAGAGGGAGGGGGTGGAGTTGACGATGATTTCTGATGGTATTGAGATTTCAATCGCCACAGGTGGAGATGAGATCGTTTGTGCTAACTACTCTTTGGTTTTGTTGCTTTTCTTTTTTTTTATTCTTTTTTTTTATTTTTATATCAAGTATATTTGTTTTACAACTACCGGGGTACAAAAACAGTATGCACCTTGGGATATGGCCGAAAAAAACCCAACGATACAACTTGGCGCCAGTGGAAAAAGCCATCATCCCAAGACCCTCTGGTATGGGCCCAACCGCACGAGCTCGCAGACAAGAGAGAAACACAACATCGGCTGGCCGAAGCGGACGACAATCTAAATCCCCAAAACCCTTCAAGCAGGAAACAACAGGAAAACCACTTGCCATGAACTCCTTCCCCCTGAAAAACAAAAAAAAAGAACACTGCATCCGCAGCAAAACAAGTAATGAAACCTCCAACCAATAAAAATGAAAGGAAAGACAAACAAGAGCAACTCATGAGAAGGAAAACCCAACCGAGACATAGAGTAAACACTACACTAACAATCACGGAAAGGGTTCGGCCATAACCCTTGTGGCGAAAACGAGGGGCAATCATAACACGAAAGAAGCCAGCAGAAATTAAATCGTACGAAGGCTGAAAGTCGTTCAAGGAGGGGGTGGAATACCATGAAGGGTCGTAACCAAGGAGGGCGACCGTGGGCAGTCGCAGGGGCGAGTGGAGCCACCAGGCAGAGGGGGTGCCAGCCGAGGAACTGATCCAAGCCGACCGTGTAAGCGAGGGCGAGGGAGAAACAAGGGGGTTGTTGTAACCGGACCACGGGACGAGACGAACGGATGGGGAGACGGGATGGAAGGCAAACAACTTGCTAGAAACAACTGACAAACAGGCCATGCTTGAGTGATTTCGGACCGAGAGGACTACAGCGAGTACCGCAAAGTTACTGACCGAAGCTTTCCCTAGCGAGGGACAGGCCATAGAACCAAGTGCGTCCTTTCACCAAGGTCCGGACAAAATAACGTTGACCGTAAACGTAGAAAGGAGTAAAGCCGACCGGGGCGACCGCTAAGCGAGGCTTGCGACCGTGATACTAGGGGGAGGATGAGAAAGGCCTTCAAACAACTCCTAGGACAACGCTTTCTCAAGGCGAGGCCATAATAAAAGAAGAAGAATGTAGTGTCATCACCCTCCTTGGCAGCGAGGCCATCACAGGAGAGGAGAGGGAGGGGGTGGAGTTGACGAGGATATTTCATGGTGTTCAAATTTCAATCGCGCGACTTGTAGAGGAGATTGTTCGTGGCTAACTACTCGTCGGTTTTTTTTTTCTTTTTTTTTTTCTTTTTTTTTTTTTTTATATAACTCTTTAATCTTTCGTTTTAAGGCTTACAGTACAAGACCTGCTACGGAACAAAAAGGATGTGCAGCATCAGCTATGAACCCGAAGACCCGGTGTGCTTCCTAACCCACAGTCCATCCCGTATCCCGTCTCTTGCTAAAAACCCTCTGACCCTGCCCAACCAGAGCAGAAACCCGCATACAAGTCCGGTACTATGGGTAGAAAACTACAGAAAGAAATACAGGCCTGAGCTCCGACAAAACCTCCACAGACGAGCAGAAAGAAAGAAACCAAACGACAGTGAGACCCCAAAGAGAAACCCAAAAGTGTACTACTGTTCAACCCAACATACCCCACCAGCTTTCCCCATCGGTCCACGTAACTTGTGACACATACGGAGCCGGATCCAAAGGGCCCGAGTAAATCGGTAAACGCACTCATGCGAAGCTGCGGAAGCCGAGCTATAGATAGACCGTGGGAGGGACGACGCAAGCGAGGAAACTCAGGACCATGTGGCGTAAGCGAAAAAATTATAATACTCCGGAAAAGAACCAGGGTAAGATAGCAGTAGGATGCAAGCGAGTTGATGGAGGCGCGACTGCTGGAAGGCAGCCGGCAAAGGAGGGGGGGCTGTAACCGAGCCATGGGACAAACGACCAGGAGAGGCGATGAGAGACGAGGGGACGGAGAGGTAGACCCAATCATGAAGTGCCAGACCAACCGACAGAAGCTAGATCAGACTTTTTCGACGATGCTGAGCGTACCAAACAGAGTCCCAGGAGAGAGTGGAATACCAGGGAGCAGAGCCACCGGGGCCACTACTTCACCGATAACCTGAAACTGCAGAAGGCCATTGATGAGAAAGGGGTTGCCGACCGTCTGCAATCGCTAAGCGAGGGCAGCGAAGCGTGAGCGGGAAAGAGGGGCGAGAGCCCCCTTGTACCCCCTAGATAAAGACTGCCCGAGAGAAATGCCATCAGGAGCGGAACAGAGGGGAGAGGGAAGAGGACGCATCACTCTCCTAGGCAGCGAGGCCATCAGAAGAGGGGAGTGGGAGGTGGATAAAGGTGACAATGAAATCACATGGTGTTGAGATTTCAATCGCCGGAGATGTAGAGAAGATCGTTCGTGGCTAAGTACTCGTCGGTTTTTTTTTTTTATTTTTTTTTATATCAACTTGCATTTGTTTTACCACTACCGGGTACAAAACAGGCATGCATCATCAGATATGGCCAAGAAAAAACCCCGATCCAACCTGGCACCAGTGGAAAAAGCCATCATCCCAAGACCCTCTGGTGTGGGCCAAACCGCACGATCCTGTAGACAAGAGAGAAAAACAAGGCCGGCTGGCCGGAGCAGACGACAAAGTAAATCCCCAAAACCCTACAAGCGGGAAAAAACAGGGAAACCAGTCGTTATGAACTCCTACCCCCGGACAAAAAGAACACTGCCCTAGCAGCGAAACAAGGAGCGAAAGGTCTAACCCATACAAGTGAAATGAAAGACCAACAAGAAAAACCCATGAGAAAGAAAACCCAAACAAGACATAGAGCAGACACTACACTAACGATCCCAGAAAGGGGCCGGCCATCACCCTTGCGGCGAAAACGAGGGGCAATCATAAGAGGAAAGAGGCCAGCAGAAATCACATCGTACCAAGGTTAAAGTCGTTCAAGGAGGCGGTGCAATACCATGAACAGTTGTAACCGAGGAATGCGACCGTGGGCAGTCGCAGAGGAGAGTGGAGCCATCAGGCAGAGAGGATGCCAGCCGAAAGCATGATCCGAGCCGATCGCGTAAGCGAGGGCAAGGGCGGGACAAGGGGGTGGCGGTAACCGGACCATGGGACGAAGCGAGCGGAAGAGGAGAGGGGGTGGAAGGCAAACAACGCGCTAGAAACAACCGACAAACAGGCCATGCTGGAGCAATTTCGGACCGAGAGGACTACAGCTGGCACCGCGAAGCTACTGACCCAAGCTTTCCCCAGCGAGGGACAAGCCATAGAACCAAGTGCGTACTTTCACCAAGGTCCGGACACCGTAACACCAACCGTAAACGTAGAAAGGAGTAAAGCCGACCGGGGCGATCGCTAAGCGAGGCTTGCGACTGCAGGACGAGGGGGTCGATGAGAAGACCCTTCGAACAACTTCTAGGACAACGCTTTCTCAAGGCTAGGCCATAATAAAAGAGGAAGAAGGTAGTGTCGTCACCCTTCTAGGCAACGAGGCCATCACTGGAGAGGAGAGGAAGAGGGTGGAGTTGACGATTATTTCTCATGGTGTTGAGATTTCAATCGCCGCAGGTGTAGAGGAGATCGTTCATCGCTAACTACATGTCGTTTTTTTTTCTCTTTTTTTTTTTTTCTTTTTTTTTTATATCAAGTACTATTGTTTTCAACTACCGAGGTACAAAAGACAGCATGCATCATCAGATATGGCCAACAAAACCCTCACAATCCAACCTGGCGCCAGTGGAAAAAGCCATCATCCCAAGACCCTCTGGTGTGGGCCCAACCGCACGATCCTGCAGACAAGAGAGAAAACCAATATCGGCTTGTCGAAACGGAGGACAAAGTAAATCCTCAAAACCCTACAAACAGGAAACAACAGGAAAACCACTTGCCATATACTCCTACCCCCTGACAAAAGAACGCTGCCTTCGCAGTAAAACATGGAAAGTAACGTCTAACCAATACAAAGTGAAAGGAAAGACAAACAAAAAGAACTCATGAGAAGAAAAACCCTAGCATCACGGAAGTGGGCCGGCCATGACCCTTGTAGCGGAAACGAGGGGCAATCATAACACGAAAGAAGCCCGCCAAATTACATCGTAACAAGGCTGAAAGTCGTTCAAGGAGGCAGTGCAATACCATGCACAGTGGTAACCAAGGCATGCGACCGTGGGCACCCGCGAAGGCGAGTGGAGCCAGCAGGCAGAGAGGATGCCAGCCCAGACAGTGACCCAAGCTGACCGTGTAAGCGGAGACGAGGGAGGAACAAAGGCGGATGGCTGTAACCGAGCGGGGGGACGAGACAATGGGACGTGGGGAGGAGGTGGAAGGCAAATAACTCGCTAGAAACAACCGACAAACAGGCCATTCACGAGAAATTTTGGACGGAGAGAACAATAGCGAGTACCGCGAAGTTACTGACCGAAGCTTTCCCCAGCGAGGGACAAGCCATGGCACCAAGGGTGTACTTTCACCAAAGTCCGAACACCGTAACGCCGACCTTAAACGTAGAAAGAAGTAAAGCCGACCGGGGCGATCGCTAAGCGAGGCTTGCGACCGTGAGGCAAGGGGGAGGATGAGAGAGGCCTTTAAACGACTTCTAGGGCGACGCTTTCTCAAGGCGAAGCCATAATAAAAGAAGAAAAAGGTAGTGTCGTCACCCTCCTATGCAACGAGGCCATCACGGGAGAGGAGAGGGAAGGGATGCAGTTGACGATGATTTCTCATGGTGTTGAGATTTCAATGGCCGGAGGTGGAGAGGAGATCGTTCGTGGTTAACTACTACTCGGTTTTTTTTTTTTTTTTTTTCTTTTTTTTTTTTATATCATGTATTCATTGTTTCAAGGTACAAGAAATGACATGCATCAACAGATATGGCCAAAACAAAACCCACAATCACGCAACAAAATATCAACAAACAAAACCAAAAAACAAAAACTATTCCTCCGACGCGTCGAATCCACACGCATTTGATATCCATAACAAAAACAAGTATACTGCTGAAAGAAAAACCTACAGCTAACAAAAATACCATAACGTACCCTGGAAATTCAAGAAATAAAACCAAAAACGCTATGCAACTAAGGATGCGCCGGGGCGTTGCAAATCATCAGAGCCCTGGCTCTGTTGTCAGAGATACCTTCTAACAGGTTGCTGGCGGGGAAGAGTTTCGGTCGCGAGCCTCTGGTAGGGGGCGCCGGGGGGGTGACTGAGGGGACGACCGGTGGTGGTGGGACCGAGTAGGGGGGCATGTCGGGGGGAAAACCCGTGGCGGTGGAGAGAACATAACCTGCCAGGCCCTTTAGGAGCGAGGCAGAGTCCCACAAGGGGGACAGAGCGTCCAGCGACAGTTCCCTAGGGAGGAAAAGGGAGCTGCCTTCCAACTTCGCGGGGCAGGACAGGATGGCGTTTTTTAACTACTTGTCGGTTTTTTTTTTTTTTTTTTTTTTTTTTTTTTTTTTTTTTTATATCAACTTGCATTTGTTTTACAACTACCGGGTACAAAACAGGCATGCATCATCAGATATGGCCAAGAAAAAACCCCGATCCAACCTGGCACCAGTGGAAAAAGCCATCATCCCAAGACCCTCTGGTGTGGGCCCAACCGCACGATCCTGTAGACAAGAGAGAAAAACAAAGCCGGCTGGTTTAACTACTTGTCTGTCACGGCCCCTTTATATAGGGGTTCCTCCCATAACCCTATCCCTGGTGACTCATACCCCTGAGTCACACGACCTCATAACTCATAGGGAGTCATGTGCAAAATCCATCAGCTTACTTCTTAACAAGTCACCTGCGCAACATACCTAAGCCAATCATAATCCAAATAACAAGTCATGTGCGCAACTCGCATCACATGAGTGAAACCCATGACTCATAATGTGAGTCATGTGCGAAAGTTCATAAATCATATGACCACAATCGTAGTCATGTGAGAAACATCAACCACTAACATTATAACGATGACATTGCAAGTATGAGTCATGTGAAACAAATCACACACTTATGACTCATAACCATGAGTCATGTGAAACCATTGTTCCTCGCTTAGTCGGTTTGTGACAGGTGACTGATGCCGGGAGCTGAGGTGGCGGGGTATTAAACTTATCGCTGCTCGGTGGTAAAGGGAAACTTTGCCTTGAAGCGGGAAGGGGACGTGGACCGTGGCCCTAATTGCCCTGACATAAGTGGTTTCTGAATTAGCCATGGCTTGCTTTTAAGCTTGCCGTTTGATTGGGGCAGGTCGCATATGTAGCTAATCGCAAGCTGGGGTCAGTGGAACCGGATCCAAATGACTAAGCGCAAACAGACTAGATAGCTATGAAAAGCCCTTCAGAATTGTATTTAGCTATCAGGTTGCTAGTTAGATCAATTGAAAAGTGTGAAAAAAAAAAAAAAGCACCTGAACACAGTGATCAAAATTTTGTATGGCGGATTGTCTGTGCACATCCGTGCGCCCATACTAAATTCGGACTCAAATGTTCAAGTTCTTTTTTTTTTTTTTAATAGTTCTTTTCGATTACTAGCTAATCACTATGCTAATAACACTCTCAGGTTTTCTATGGGCTTCAATGGCCTCGTATACCCTTCATATTCCACTTCCACCACCCTACAGTTACTAGAAATTCAACCTTGGTTTTCTTCCCCTTTTTCATTCCCTCTATCCCCATTTATCTCCCTCTCCCTTTTTCCTTCTTTCTCTTCCCTCCCTCATCAATTTCCATTCCTCTGCACTCCTCAATTTCCCCTTTCCCCAAAAAGAATTTTTAGTCCTGCCTGTTATGTCATTTGCATTGGATGATATCCCTTGAAGAACTATCCTATTCTTTTCTCTATTCACCCTAACCCTCTCTCTTGCCTTCTTCAACATTTCTTCCCTTCTTTCCTACTTCATATTTCTTATAAACCCTCCCCCTCCCTCCTCTCTTGGTTTTAATATCCTCTCTCTTCTCTCCTCACTCTCCTTAAATCTTCCTCCTTTCCATACCCTATTCTTCCAATTTGTCGCTTCCGCAAATTTCACCAATCTTTCCACTTCTTCCTTCGAAAATAACATTCTATCCATTTCCACCCATCCTTCTTTATCCCAATATACTCCCCACTATCCTTTCCACACTTTTCTTCTTTCTTTTTCCCATCTTCCCCCATATAAAATATATTGGTTTCTGTCTTCAACCCCTTCACATTGACAGTCACCTCTTTCTTCCATATACCTCGCTCCTTCCATAGCTCCGTGATTTGATCTCATCCAAACCAAGAACTTGCTCACCCATCTTCTCCCCTCATGACCTATTTCCCCGACTCCTCCCCCAAAATATTCTTCTCCTTTTGCCTCCTTCTCCCAAAATTCCCTCCATATTCTTCTTTCTCCTTCCTTCCTTCTACTCTCCCATTCCCCCCAATATAAAACACTTCCCATTCCTTCTTCTTCAACTTTCCATACCCCTTCTTTCGCCCAATTATCCACTTCTTCATTTTCTTCTATTCCCACATATCCCGGTACCCATTCCCACCTAATCTCCCATCCTTTTTCTCTTAATCTTTTCCCACTCTCTCTTACTCCTTGTTTCACTTCTCTGCACATGCCCCTTTCTTTCCTCAACCTCTCCAAAACACTCTTATTATCCACCCCCACTATCAATTTCCTCCTTTCTCCTTCATATCCCTTTTTCTACTTCTTTTAATACCTCTCTCAATCCTCCCATCTCCGCTTCTGCTACACTCCATCCCCAACCTCTACACTTCCCCCACTTTTTTATAATTTCTCCATTTTCCTTCAAACTTCCTCCTATTCCACTTCTCCCATTCTCCCTACTTGTATCACTATATCCCATCAACCACACCCTCTCCCTTTCCATTCTCCCTTTTTCCCATCTCTCTTTTCTCCTCTCTTTCGTGCCCCAACCACTCACTCTCCAATTTGTTCTTCCTTCTCTTTCTTTTTCCACTTCCCACCTCTCTCCTTCCAACTTATGTTTCTTCACCCCTCTTAGTACTCTCCCCGCCCATCCACCCTCATATACCCCACTTCCTTTACCCCCTCTCTCCCTCCACACCTTTCCATAACTCTCTCTGAGTCCCTCCTTTCCTCTCAATAATCTCATTCCTCACCTCTCCACCTTCTTGTCTAACTCATACTCCACCCTCTTCCATCTTAATTCTCTTAACATTACATCTATGGGCGTGCTCTTCACTGCCCCTAATATCCTTCTCATCCCTTTATTCAACCATTTTTGCACTTTTCCTTCATCTTTTCTTGCCCATCCCAATACAATTCCATACCATATAATAGTACTTTTTCCACCACCGCCCTACATATTATCCCCAAATTCTTCACCGGTACTCCTTTTCCATTTTTTCCCAACAATTTCAACATTATTTTCCACCTTTTTTCCGCTAATCCCATCCTGTTCCTCACATGTTTTACCCAACCTCCATTCATTTGCCACCACACCCCCAATACTCTCACTATACCTATCATTTTTATCTCATTTCCCATCCATCTTATGTTCCCATTCCATTCATCTCTTCCCTTTCTCATCCACATTCCCTCTAATTTCAACACCTGTATGTCAATCTCCCATCTTTTTAAACCCCCTTTCAACACTTCTTCCATTCTCCTCACTCTCTCCCTTATTTCCTCCTCATTCTTCCTGCTCACCATAAAATCCACATCATCAACCACTGCTACCATGCTAACTCTTTCCATCTTTTCCTTCCTCAACTCTTCTAATACCCCTCCCAGTAAAAACATAAACAACATCGGACTCAATGGTGATCCTTGTACTGTCCCTCTTTTTATCTTCACCCAATTCCCCATTCTATCCCTATTTTCACACTTACTTTTCTCTCCCTCAAAAATGAACTTATCCACTTTCTCAAATATTCTTCCACCTCCAACCCTTTTAATCTCTCTTCCATCTTCCTCACCCCCATATTTTCATATCCTCCCATGATGTCCATACATAATAAAACCCCCTTTCCTCCTCCTTCTTCCCATTTCCTATACAACCTTCCTACTACATCCTTACTACTCCTCCCTTTTCTCCCTCCATATTGTTCATCTCCCATTCCTTCCTCTCCCCATCTTTCTAGCCTCTTCACCACTACCCTTTCCAATCCTTTTCCCAACACTTCCAACAAGTTAATTATCCTGTAACTGTTCGCTTTCCCATTATCCTGCTTGTTTGGTTTCCGCATCACTATTCCCATACTCCTTCTCATCATTTCCGGTACATATCCCAATTCCAAACCTCTCTTATATATCCCCATTATCACCTCTTTCCTATCTCTCATCTTCCATACCTCCCTTAATACCTTTACTCCTATACCACTCTCTCCCAGTACTTTTTTATTACTCTGCTTTCATATGCACTCTTCCATCTCTTCTTCACTCAATTCTATTTCTTTTTCGAACCCTTCTTCTTCTTGTTTCAATTCCTCCATCTTTCCTAATCCTCTCACTATCGCTTCTCCTTTTTCCCAATCTCCTTGTACTCTTTCTCTTCCTTCTACCTCTATTCCAGGTAGGTCCATTATAAAATCACTATCTCCCTTTATCCACCTATAACAATCATTGACTTCTCTCTCTTCCAAATATTCTCCCCAACATTCTCCTTTCCTTTTCTTTACCGTCCTATTCCACCTTTTTCTCTCTCCCTCCATCTTCTTTTTATTCTCTTCACTTATATCCTCCCTTCATATCTTTTCCCTCTTCTTAACCTCTCTATACCCTTCCTCTGTCTCTCTATTCCACCATCTCTTCTTTCCATGTCCACACTTCTTTCTTGCCCTACACATCTCCGTCGCCACCTTTATCCTTTCTATAATCTTTTCCACTACCTCATCCAATTCCTTTCTTTCAGCCATCTTCACTAATTCCTTCCACTCTTCCCATTTTCCTCCTTTCTTTATTCTTGATCCGAATTCTTCCCTATCCACGCTTCCTTCAAATTTCTCCTCTTCAACTATTTTCTCCCCTTCCACTTCAACTTCCAATTCTATCGGTATGTGGTCCAATCCCACTACCTTCTCGCACATCTGTAACGATCCTTCCCTCCTGGCGATACTTGCAGCAGGTAACAACTCCGAGTTTCTCGTACACTACTTTCATAGCCGAACACACTTGATCCTATCGTGTAGTCAAGAACTCGCTAAGAGACACTTCTCTTTATTCGCCGAGAATCGTGATAGTAAAGATAGCTGGTAGTGATAGTATAAGAAAGTACTTAGATGGTTGCGTGAGGAACTAAATACTCGTCGGTTTTTTTTTTTTTTTTTTTTTTTTTTTTTT
>QOVD01003552.1:1282-13335 GCA_003521225.1 Tuber microsphaerosporum | reverse complement strand
ATGTGCAAAAATCATAAATCATATGACCACAATAGTGGTCATGAAAAAACATCAATAAATAACATTATAACGATGACGTCGCAAGTGCGAGTCATGTAAAACAAATCACAAACCTATGACTCATAACCGTGAGTCATGTGAAACCCTATTCCTCGCTTAGTCAGGTTTGTGACACAGGATCGTCGAGCCCATACGCATTTGATAAAAATAACAAAAACAAAGTATAAAAACCAAAAACACAAAATTTTTAGCAAGCGGGAGCACCACATAACTTGTTCAAAAAGAAAAAACAAAATTATGAAACTAAGGCAAAACTGGGGCGTTACATATCATCAAGGCCCTAGCTCTTGTATCTGTGATACCTTCTAAGAGGTTACCAGTTGGGAAGAATTTCGGCCGAGAGCTCCTTTTTGGGGGCACTGGAGGAGTGACGGATGGGACCACCACTGGGGGCTTTACAGAATAGGGAGGCATTCCGGAGGGGAACCCCGTGGCGGTAGAGAAGATGTATCTGGCCAGGCCTTTGAGGCGAGAGGCGGAGTCCCAGAAGGGGGACGGGGAGTCAAGCGACATGTTCCTTTGGAGGAAACGGGAGCGCGCTTCCGTTCTCTTGGGTCAGGTCAGTATGGCGTGATGGAAATCTTCCACCTTGGTCTCGCAGTGGGGGCAGAGCGTAGGGCTGTCGTGGTTGTACCAGGAGGGGTGGCCTGCGAGGTAGCTTTTGCCGGCTCTCATCTGATGGATCGATCCTACGACGAACCAAGGGAGGCCTTGGAAGGGATGCGGTGACAGAGACGGGGCGTACTTGTAGTAAAGAGGGGGGGAGAAGTCTACTTTCCAGCAGGTAAGAAGCAATTGTCTGAGGAGCAGCTAGAGGCGTTTGTTGGCCTTGGACATAAGTAGTGGGTCTGGGAGGGAGGGGACCGAGACTAGGAGGTTGGTTTTAATTAGGGGGAAAAACGCAGGGCGGTCAAGAGCTGTATATACATCGTGTATGATCAAGTCGAGGGGCAGATGCCTCCTGCATCATGTCGCGGGGGACGCCCAGTTGAGGGGGAGGGAGTTTGGTTGTAGCCTGGTTGCGTATTGCTGAGCAGAAAGAGGGGATCTCTAGTCGTCTAGACCAGGAATGGAGGGGTGCAACCTCTGGGTTGCCGGGTTAGCAGTGGGGGGGAGGCATGAGACCCGAAGGCCAGCGAGACGACGTTGGTGGGCCGCCAGAATGGAGATGGTGGGGAGGCAAGACTCGCAGGATAGGATGCCTGTGGGGGTGGAGGAGAAGCAGGAGGTGGACCACCTCTGAACCTTCCTCCAGAACAGCTCCATCTTGTCGGTCATTTTTGCACTTGGGAAGAAGAGGTCAGCTCCATAAAGGAGGACAGGGCGAATGACTGCCATGGCAAGGCGGTGACTGAGGAAAGGTGGGATGCCTTTTGCTGGAGACCCCAGAGGACGGATCATGGCAAACACACCCTTGGCTAGGGAGAGCCTTTTGTTGAAGTGGGGGGAAGTAGAGAGCGTGGGAGTAAACCAGTAGCCAAGCCATCTGAGGGAGGAGGCGGGCTGAAAAGTGCTGCCGTCTAGTATGGCTGAGGACGCGGAGACAGGCCCTCTTTGCAAGGTGGTTCGCCAGTGGATGAGCTCCATTTTTGGGACAGAGAAGGGGATACCCAGCTTGGAACGAATACCAGTGAGCGTCCGATAGTGACCTACCAGGAGTGAGCTGTTCTCTTCATAGGAAGGAGAGGAGACCGTGATGGCAAAGTCGTCCACGTAAGAGAGGACGAGGTCGCGGGGGATGGTTAAGTGCATAGGGGAGACATAAATCACAAATAGAAGGGGTGAGAGGGGGGACCCCTGAGGGGTCCCAACAGAGACCGGGAGGGACGTCCGTAGGGAGCCTTGAAAAAGAAGCCAGCACCGGCGACCGTGGAGGAAAGAAGAGACCCACTTTACTAGGTATATGGGGGTACCGAGGGACTGTAGTTTGGAGGAGAGGACCGCGGAGTCGACGTTGTTGAAACCCCCTTTGATGTCCTGAAACAGGGTGGAGACTCTATAGCCCCGGTCAGCTTGTAGAGCACGAACCTTGTGGGCGAGGGTAGCCCCTGCGTCGATGGATAATATCCCAGGGAGGGAACTGCACTGGTTCCTGTGAATCAGTCTGAGGGTAAGGGCCATCTTTCCAAGCCTGGAGCAGACGATCCTTTCAAGTAGCTTGGAGAAGGTTTTGAGTAGAACAATCACTCGAAACAAGGCTGGGGACTCATAGGAGGGTTTCCCGGACTTGGCAAGGATCACACCATCGGCTTCCTTGAGTGAGGCCGGGAGGTGTCCGTGGGACAAGAGAGGGGAGAGCAGGGCGGGTATAAGCAATGGGTATTTCGAGTGGACCTGTTTCCAGACCGAGTAGGGGATAGTGTCAGGGCCTGGGGCTGAGGTGGGTGAGCACGCCTTGAGGGCGGTGCTTACCTCTTCCTTGGTGACCGCAGGAGCATCGGGATCAAGGTTAGGGAAGAGAGGGTAGCCAGGGCTAGGCCTTGGGGGAAAGAAGTGATTTAGGAGGGCCTCATTAATCTGGGCAGGCGTGGCAGCCTCAGGGAACGAGGGGAACCTGACTGAAGGGGTGCCGAATAGGGCGCGTCTAGCTTGCCAAACACAGTGCGCAATGGTGGTGGTGAGGAAAGAGTCGCAGTGTTTCTTTTTGGCTTGTTGAATGGCCTTAAAGTAGGCTGCCCTGACAGCTCGGGCTTCAGCTGGGGTGAATGGGTTGTCGAGGAGGATGGCCTTGCGGGTGCGATTGGCCGCAGCATGATAGGGTCTCCTGAGTGAGGAAAGAAGTGGGTACCACCAGGGCTTGGCTCTGGGAGAGGGGCGGGAGAAGGGGACGTTCGTGTGGAGGGCCTCCTGAACCTTAGTGAAATTTGTGTCGAACCAGAAGTCCAGTTGGGCAATGGAGGGGGATGGGATGGGTGGGGAAACTTGAATCCTGTCTAGGGCCGTGGAAGCGCCGTCCCAGTCTAGTCTCACCTAGTCTGGTTTAGGGGGTGGGGGCCGAAAAGGGGAAAAATCAAAGGAAACTAAACAAGGAAGGTGATCAGAGCCAGTGGATGGGAGAGGAGTGGACCACTCAGCCTTCACCAGCCTAGACAAAGAAATATTGGCAAAGGCATGGTCAATGACCTAAGGTCTAGCTTGAGCATCCAACGAAAACCTAGTATAGAGTCCCGGATCATTCAGGAGAGAAAAATCCAGAGCAGCTGCTAGGTCAAAGTAAGGAGTTGAAGGTGATATTTCGGCTTGGTTGAAATGTCTGCGGGGGTCAGCAGCAGGGTGGTGGATATTGAAGTCTCCAAGAATAAGAGTAGGAAAGGAAAATCTTTTAAAGAGCGTGGTGGGAGGGACCGAAGTGGCCCCCCCTGAGCGGGTGAACGTATTGTAGGCGTTGGAGATCCTCCACCTGTTGGCTGATCCCATCGGGGGGCAGTCCAGGAAAAGATATAGCGAAAAAAACTATCTGAGCAGCTCGTAACCGGGAGAACTGAGGCGGGTTCTACAAAAGGGAGGGAAACGTAGGTAGCGACTCTTGGTTTTAGCAACTCGGAGGGGGTGGGCACTAACTACCCAGAGGTTTTTTTTTTTTTTTTTTTTATCAATCTTTTATTTTCGTTTAAAAGCTTACAGTACAAGACTCGCTGCGGAACAAAAAGGGTGTGCAGCAGCAGCTATGACCCCAAAGACCCAGTGTGCTTCCAAACCAACAGCCCATCTTGCACGCCCCTTCTGCTAAAACCCCTCTGACCCTGCCCGACAAGAGCGGAAACCCACATACAAGTCCGGTACTATGGGTAGAAAACTACAGAAAGAAAATACAAGCCTGAGCTCCGACAAAATCCTCCACAGACAAGCAGAAAGTAAGAAACCAAACGACATTGAGACCCTAAACGACAAACCCAAAAGTGTACTACTCTCCTGACCAAGATATCCCACCAGCTTTCCCCTCTCGGGGGGCCTTTCTGCTGAACGCCCCAAAAATTGGTGAATGCCGAAGCGAAGCTGCGGAGAAGGGCTATAGATAGACCGTGGAAGGAACGACGCAAGCGAAGAAACCCAGGGCCGTGTGGCGTAAGAGTAAACAAACAAACCCTCTGGAACACAACCGAGATGAAGATGGCAGTGGGGTGCCAGCCGGAAGAGGAGTGGCCGACCGCAGTGAGGCGGCCGACAGACAAGGGGGAGGCTGTAACAGCGCCACGGGACGAACGACTGAGAGGAGGAGGAGAACGGAGGGGTAGACCGAGTCAAGAAGTGCGAGACCAACCGACCAATACGAGATCAAAGTTTTGCGACGATGCCGACCGTACCAAACAGTGTTCCCAGGAGATAGTGCAATACGAGGGAGCAGAGCCACCGGGGCCACTACTTCACTAATAGCCCGAACCTGCGAAAGGCCATTGAGGAGAGAGGGGTTGCCGACGGTGTGCAGACGCTAAGCGAGGGCAGTGAAGCGAAAGTGGGGAAGAGGATGAGGAGCGACCGTGAACCCCCTAGACAAAGACTGCCAAAGTGCAATGCCATCAGGAGGGCAACAGAGGGGAGAAGGATGATGATGCGTCACCCTCCTAGGCAACGAGGCCATCATAAGAGGGGAGAGGGAGGTGGACGGAGTGGATGATGATTTCTCATGGTGTTGAGATTTCAATCGCCGGAGGTGGAGAGGAGATCGTTCGTGACTAACTATCGGGAGGTATTTTTTTTTTTTTTCTTTTTTTTTTTTATATCATATATTCGTGGTTTTAAGTTACAAGAAATAGCGTACATCATCAGATATGGCCAAAGCAAAACCCACAAATACTAAACAAAAACCAAACTCAAACAAACCCCAAAACAAAAACAAGTCCTCCAGTAGCGACGAAGCCAGCCGCATTCGATAAAATTAACAAAAACAACGTACAGCTGCTAAAATCCAATCCTAACAAACAACGGAACTATACATAAATTCAAAAATAAAAGACATCAAATTTATGTAACTGAGGGGAAACCGGGGTGTTAGAAATCATTAAGGCCCTGGCAGGTGTGTCGGTAATACCTTCTAGGAGGTTGCTGGACTGGATGAGTTTTGGCCTAGGGCCCCTGCCGGGGGTTGCTGGCAGGGTGACGGAGGGAACCACCGGTGGGGTCGGAATGGAGTAGGGGGGCATTCCTAGGGGGAAATCCGTGGCAGTGGAGAGAATGTAGCCAGAGAGACCCTTAAGTAGAGAAGAGGAGTCCCAGAGGGGGGATGGAGAGTCCAGCGACAGATCCCTTGGGAGGAAAAGGGAGCGCGCTTCCGATCTTGGGGGCAGGTCAGGATGGCGGGTTGAAAGTCTTCCACTCCGCTTTCACAGTGTGGACAAAGAGTAGGGTCAATATTATTGTACCAGGAAGGATGACCAGCGAGGTAGCACTTTCTGGCCCTCATGTGGTGGATCCTCCCAGCAACGAAACGAGGGAGGCCCTGGAACGGGTGAATTGACAGAGAGGGGGGAAACCTATCGTAGAGGGGAGGGGAGTAATCCACCTTCCAGCAGGTGAGGAGGGATTGTCTGAGGAGGAGTTTGAGGCGCTTGTTGGCCTTGGGCATGAGTAGAGGGTTTGGGAGGAGGGCTGGCAGGTCCATGAGGTCAGTCCTGACTAGCGGGAAAAATGCAGGGCGGTCGAGGGCCGTGTACGCGTTATGAATGATGGAGTCGAGGGGTAGATGCCTCCTACAGCGTGACCGGGTGTAGCCCAGTTCAGGAGGAGGTAGTTCGGTTGTAACTTGGTGGCGTATTGTCTCGCGGAGATGGGAGATCTCCAATTATCCAAGACTGGGAAGGAGGAGTGCAGTCTGGCGGCTGCCGGATTTGCAGACGGGGGAAGACAGGAGATACGAAGGCCAGCAAGGTGACGTTGGTGAGACGCTAGAAGGGAAACTGGGTGAAGGCAAGAGTCGAAAGACAGGATGCCCGTAGGGATGGAAGAGAAACAAGAGGTGGACCACCTCTGGACCTTTCTCCAAAACACCTCCATCTTGTCCGTCATTTTCGCGCTTGGGACAAAGAGATCGGCCCCATAAAGGAGAACCGGTCGGACTACCGCCATAGCCAGGCGATGGGACAGGAAAGGGAGAAAGCCTTTTGCTGATGAACTTAGAGAGCGAATTACGGCGAAGGCACCCTTGGCCAGGGCAAGTCATTTCTTGAAGTGAGGCGAGGGGAGAGGGAGGGAGTCAACCAGTACCCGAGCCATCTGAGAGAAGCGGCGGGGCAGAAGGTACTTCCATCCAGAGTGAGTAAGGCAGAAGAATGGGGGCCCCTCTGTAAGGGGGTACCCCAATGGATACTAACTATCCGGAGGGTTTTTTTCTTTTTTTATTCTTTTATTCATTTTTTTTATTCATTTTTTTTTTATAACTCTTTATTTTCGTTTTAAGGCTTACAGTACAAGACCCGCTACGGAACAAAAAAGATGTGCAGCATCAGCTATGACCCCAAAGACCCAGTGCGCTTCCAAACCCACAGTCCATCCCGTACCCCCCCTCTGCTAAAAACCCTCTGACCCTGCCCGACAGGAGCGGAAACCCGCATACAAGTCCGGTACTATGGGTAGTAAACTAGAGAAAGAAGACACAGGCCTGAGCTCCGACAAGACCTCCACAGACAAGCAGAAAGTAAGAAACCAAACGACAGTAAGACCCTAACCGAGAAACCCAAAAGTGTACTACTGTCCCAGCCATCATACGTCACCAGCATTCCCCCCTCGTGGGGCCTGTCCCCTAAATGCCCCAGAAGTTGGAGAACGCCGAGGCGAAGCTGTGGGGTAGCGCTATAGATAGACCATGGAAGGAACAACGCAATTGGAGAAACACAGGGCCGTGTGGTATAAGAGGATACAAACTATCCCTCTGGAACACAAGCGAGATAATGACGTTGGCAGTATGGTGCCAGCCAGACGAGGAGCAGCCGACCACGGTAAGGTGGCCGACAGACGATGGGGAGGCCCTAACCGTGCCACGGGACGAACGACCGAAAAAAGAAGAGAAAGGAAGGGTAGACCCAATTAAGAAGTGAGAGACCCACTGACTAAAACTAGATCACCGGTTTTCGACGATGCCGACTGTACCAAACAGAGTTCACAGGAGGAACTGCAATACCAGGGTGCAGAGCCACCGGGGCCACTACTTCACCGATAACCCGAAACTGCAGAAGGCCATTCACGAGAAAGAGGTTGCCGACCCTTTGCAAACGCTAAGCGAGGGCTGCAAAGCGAAAGCGGGGAAGGGGAGAGAGAGCAGCCGTGAACCCCCTAGACAAAGACTGCCTGAGAGCAATGCCATCAGGAGGGGAACAGAGGGGAGAGGGATAAGGACGCGTCACCCTCCTAGGGACCGAGGCCATCAGAAAAGGGGAGTGGGAGATGGGTGGAGTGGATGATGATATTTGATGGTGTGGAAATTTCAATCGCCGGTGGTGGAGAGGAGATCGTTCGTGGCTAACTATCCGGAGTCTTTTTTTTTTTTTTTTTTTTTTTTTTTTATATGACTCTTTTATTTTCGGTTTAAGGTTTACAGTACAAGACCCGCTACGGAACAAAAAGGATGTGCAGCATCAGCTATGACCCCAAAGACCCGTTGCGCTTCCAAACACACAGTCCATCCCGTACCCCCCCTCTGCTAAAATCCCTCTGACCCTGCCCGACAAGAGTGGAAACCCACATACATGTCCGGTACTATGGGTAGAAAACTACAGACAGAAAATACAGGCCTCAGCTCCGACAAAACCTCCACAGACAAGCGGAAAGTGAGAAACCAAACGACAGTGAGACCCTAACCGAGAAACCCAAAAGTGTACTACTGTCCCAGCCAACATACCCCACCAGCTTTGCCCCATCGCGGGGCCTTTCCTCTAAATGCCCCAGTAATTGGTGAACGCCGAAGCGAACCTGCGGGGAAGGGCTATAGATAGACCGTTGAAGGAACGACACAATCGAAGAAACCCAGGGCCGTGTGGCGTAAGAGGATACAAACTAACCCTCCGTAACACAACCGAGATGATGATGATGGCAGTAGGGCGCCAGCCGGACGAGGAGGGGCCGGCCGCCGTAATGCGGCCGACAGACGACCGGGAGGCTGTAACCGAGCCACGGGACAAACGACCGAGAAAGGAGTAGGACGGAGGGTAAGACCTAAGCAAGAAGTGCGAGACCGACTGACCGAAAAGAGATCAGAGATTTTCGACGAAGCCGACCGTACCAAACAGAGTTCCCAGGAGAGAGTGCAATACCAGGGAGCAGAGCCACCGGGGCGATTACTTCACCAATAACCCGAAACTGGGGAACGCCATGGACAAGAAAGAGGTTGCCGACCGTGTGCAAACGCTAAGCGAGGGCAGTGAAGCGAAAGCGGGGAAGGGGACGGAGAGTAGCTATGAACCGCATAGACAAAGAGTGCCTGAGAGCAATGCCATCAGGAGGGTAACAGAGGGGAGAGGGATGAGGACGCGTCACCCTCCTAGGTAACGAGGCGATCAGAAGAGGGAAGTGCGAGGTGGATGAAGTTGACGATGATATTTCATGGTGTTGAAATTTCAATCGCCGGAGGTGGAGAGGAGATCGTTGGTGGCTAACTATCTGCCGGTTGTTTTTCTCTTTTTTTTTTTGCTTTTTTTTCTTTTTTTTATTACATTTTTGGTTTTTTTATATCAAGTATATTTGTTTTGCAACTAAGGGGTCACAAAAACCGCATGTATCATCAGATATGGCAGAAAAAACCCCATGATCCAAACCGGCGCTAGTGGAAAAAGCCATCATCCCAAGACCCTCTGGTATGGGCCCAACCGCACAATCACGCAGACAAGAGAGAAAAACAACATCGACTGGCCGAAGCGGACGACAAAGTAAATCCCCAACACCCCACAAGCAGGAAATAACAGGAAAACCACTTGCCATAAACTCCTACCCCCTAACAAAAAGAGCACTGCCTGCGCAGCGAAACAAGGAGTGAAACGTCTGACCAATACACATGAAAGGAAAGACCAACAAGAGGAACCCATGAGAAAGAAAACCCAACCGAGACATAGAGTAAACACTACACTAACGACCTCAGAAGGGTGCCGGCCATCACCCTTGTGGAGAAAACGAGGGGCAATCATGACACGAAAGAAACCAGCAAGAATTACATCGTACCAAGGCTGAAGGTCGTTCAAGGAGGCAGTGCAATACCATCAACAGTCGTAACCGAGGAATGCGCCCGTGGGCAGTCGCGGGGACGAGTGGAGCCACCAGGCAGAGACGGTGCCAGTTGTAAGAATAATCCAGGCCGTTCTTGTAAGCGAGGGCGAGGGTGGGACAAGGGGGTGGCTGTGAGCGGGCCATGGGACGAAACGACCAGAGGAGGAGAGGGGGTGGATGGCAAACAACACGCTAGAAACAACCGACAAACAGGCCATGCGCGAGTGATTTCGGACCGAGAGGACGACAGCGAGTACTGCCAAGTTAGTGACCGAAGCTTTCCCCAGCGAGGGACACGTCCTACATCCAAGGGCGTACTATCACCAAGGTCCGGACACCGTAACGCCGACCGTAAGAGTAGAAAGGAGTCAAGCCGACCGGGGCGATCGCTAAGCAAGGCTTGCGACCGTGGGACGAGAGGGTGGGTGAGAAGAGCCTTCAAACAACTTCTAGGACAACGCTATCTCAAGGCGAGACCATAATAACCTAGGAAGAAGGTAGTGTCGTCACCCTCCTAGGCAACGAGGCCATCACCAGTGAGGAGAGGGATAGGGTGGAGTTGACGATCATTTCTCATTGTGTTGAGATTTCAATCGCCGGAGGTGGAGAGGAGATCGTTCGTGGCTAACTATCCGGAGGTTGTTTTTTCTTTTTTTTTTCTTTTTTTTTTTTTTTTTTTTTTTTTTTTTTTTTTTTTTTTTTTTTTTTTTTTTTTTTATCAAGTATATTTGTTTTACAACTACCGAGGTACAAAAACTACATGCATCATCAGATATGGCAGAAAAAAACCCCACTATCCAACCTGGCGCCAGTGGAAAAAGCCATCATCCCAAGACCCTCTGGTGTGGGCCTGACCGCACGATCTCTCAGACAAAAGAGAAAAACAACATCGGCTAGCCGAAGCGGACGACAAAGTAAATCCCCAAAACCCTACAAGCAGGAAACAACAGGAAAACCACTTGCCATAAACTCCTACCACCAAACAATCAGAACACTGCATACGCAGCAAAACAAGGAGCGGAAGGTGCAACCAATACAAACGAAAGGAAACAGAAACAAGGGGAACCCATCAGAAGAAAACCCAATCAAGACATAGAGTAAACACAACACTAACAATCTCGAAAAGGAGCCGGCCATCAACCATTATAATATGGAAGCAATCATAACACGAAAGATACCTGGAAGCAATTCCATTGTACCAAGGCTTTAAATTCGTTCAAGGAGACTGTGCAATACCATGAACAGTCGTAACCGCGGAATGCGACCACGGGCAGTCGCGGGGGGCTAGTGGTGCCACCAGGGAGAGAGGATGCCAGCCGAAAGAATGATCCAAGCCGACCGTGTGAGCGAGGACGAGGGAAAAACAAGGGGGTGGCTGTAACCGGGCCATGGGACGAAACGAGCGGATGAGGAGAGGACGTGGAAGGCACACAACTCGCTAGAAACAAGTGACAAACAGGGCATACTCGAGTGATTTCGGACCGAGAGGACGACAGCCCACCAGGGCGATCGCTAAGCGAGGCTTGCGACCGTGGGACGAGGGGGTGGATGAGAAGAGCCTTCCAACAACTTCTAGGACAAAGCTTTCTCAAGGCGAGGCCACAGTGAAAGAAGAAGAAGGTAGTGTCGTCATGCTCCTAGGTAGCAAGGCCATCATGGGAGAGGAGAGGGAGGCGGTGGAGTTGACGATGATTTCACATGGTGTTGAAATTTCAATGGCCGGAGGTGGAGAGGAGATCGTTCGTGACTAAGTATCCGGAGGTTTTTTCTTTTTTTTTTTTTTTTTTTTTTTTTTTTTTTTTTTTTTTTATCACTCATTTATTTTCGTTTAAAGGCTTACAGTACAAGACCCGCTACGGAACAAAAAGGATGTGCAGCATCAGCTATGACCCCAAAGACACTGTGTGCTTCCAAACCCACAGTCCATCCCGTGCCTCCTCCCTGCTAAAAACCCTCTGACCCTGCCCGACAGGAGCGGAAACCCGCATACAAGTCCGGTGCTATGGGTAGAAAACTACAGAAAGACAACAAAGGCCTGAGCTCCGACAAAACCTCCACAGACAAGCGGAAAGTAAGAAACCAAACGACCGTGAGACCCTAAACGAGAAACCGAAAAGAGTACTACTGTCCCAACCAACATACCCCACCAGCTTTCCCCATCGGTCCATGTAACTTGGGACACATACGGAGCCGGAACCAAAAATGCCCCGAATAAATCGATAAACGCACTCATGCGAAGCTGTGGAAGCCGGGCTATAGATAGACCGTGGAAGAAAGGACGCAATCGAAGAAACCCAGGGCCGTGTGGCGTAAGAGGATACAAACTAACCCTCAGGAACACAACCAAGATAATGATGACGGCAGTAGGGTGCCAGCCGGACGAGGAGGGGCAGACCGCGGTAAGGCGGCCAACGGACAAGGGGGGGGCTGTAAGCGAGCCACGGGACGAACGACCGAGAATGGAGGAGGACGGAGGGGTAGACCCAATCAAGAAGTGTGAGACCGACCGACCGAAGCGAGATCACAGTTTTTCGACGATGCCGACCGTACCAAACAGAGTTTCCAGGAGAGAGTGCAAGACCAGGGAGCTGAGCCACCGGGGCCACTACTTCACCGATAACCCGAAACTGCAGAAGGCCATTGACGAGAAAGGGGTTGCCGACCGTGTGCAAACGCTAGGCGAGGGCAGCGAAGCGAAAGCGGAGAAGGGGAGGGATAGTACCCGTGAACCCCCTAGACAAAGACTGCCCGTGAGCAATGCCATAAGGAGGGGAACATAGGGGAGAGGGATGAGGACGCGTCAC
>QOVD01003547.1:1205-12577 GCA_003521225.1 Tuber microsphaerosporum | reverse complement strand
ACTGGAGGTGAGGAATTTTGGACGTGGACCCCTGTTTGGGGGTGCCGGTGGGGTGAAGGATGGGACCACCGGCGGGGGTGGTAAGGGGTACAGAGACATCTCTGGGGGAAAACCCGTTACAGTAGAAGGGATGTAACCGGACAAGCCTTTTACTAACTACTCGACGGTTTTTTTTCTTTTTTTTTTTTTTTTTTTTTTTTTTTTTTTTTTTTTTTTTTTTTTTTATCACTCATTTATTTTCGTTTTAAGGCTTACGGTACAAAACCAGCTACGGAACAAAAAGGATGTGCAGCATCAGCTATGACCCCAAAGACCCGGTGCGCTTCCAAACCCACACTCCATCCCGTGCCTCCCCTCTGCTAAAAACCCTCTGACCCTGCCCGACAGGAGCGGAAACCCGCATACAAGTCCGGTGCTATGGGTAGAAAACTACACAAAGAAAACAAAGGCCTGAGCTTCGACGAAAACCTCCACAGACGAGCAGAAAGAAAGAAACCAAACGACAGTGAGACCCCAAAGAGAAACCCAAAAGTGTACTACTGTCCAACCCAACATACCCCACCAGCTTTCCCCATCGGGTCAGGTAACTTGGGACACATACGGAGCCGGAAACAAAACGCCCTGAATAAATCGGTAAACGCACTCATGCGAAGCTGCGGAAGCCGGGCTAAAGATAGACCGTGGGAGGGAGGACGCAATCGAAGAAACTCGGGACCGTGTGGCGCAAGGGAATCAAACTAACCCTCCGGAAAAGAACCAGAAAAAATAGCAGTAGGGTGCCAGCCAAAAGAGGGGAGCGCGACCGCTGGAAGGCAGCCGGCAGACGAGGGGGGGGGCTGTAACCGAGCCACGGGACGAACGACCAGGAGAGGGGGGGAGAGACGAGGGAACGGAGGGGTAGACCCAATCAAGAAGTGCGAGACCGACCGACCGAAGCGAGATCACAGTTTTTCGACGATGCCGACCGTACCGAACAGAGTTCCCAAGAGAGAGTGCAATACCAGGGAGCAGAGCCACCGGGGCCACTACTTCACCGATAGCCTGAAACTGCAGAAGGCCATTGACGAGAAAGGGGTTGCCGACCGTGTGCAAACGCTAAGGGAGGGCAGCGAAGCGAAAGCGGAGAAAGGGAGAGAGAGTAACCGTGTACCCCCTAGACAAAGACTGCCCGAGAGCAATGCCATCAGGAGGGGAACAGAGGGGAGAAGGATGAAGATGCGTCACCCTCCTAGGCAACGGGGCCATCAGAAGAGGGGAGTGGGAGATGGGTGGAGTTGACGATGATATTTCATGGTGTTGAAATTTCAATCGCCGCAGGTGAAGAGGAGATCGTTCGTGCTACCTAACTACTAGACGGTCACCGCCACTTTATATAGGCGTTCCTCCCGCAACCCTAACCCTGGTTACTCATACCCGTAAGTCACACGACCTCATAACTCGTAGCGAGTCATGTGTGAAATCCATCAGCTGACTTCCAACGAGTCAGCTGCGCAACATACCTAAACCAATCATAATCCAAATAACAAGTCATGTGCGCAACTCGCGTCACATGAGTAAAACCAATGACCCGTAATGTGAGTCATGTGCAAAACTCATAAATTATATGACCACAATCGTGCGTCATGTGAAACTATCAACCAATAACATAATACTTATGATATCGCAAGTGCGAGTCCTGTGAAACAAATCACAAACCTATGACTCATAACCATGAGTCATGTGAAACCATATTCCTCGCCTAGTCAGGTTTGTGACATTAGCTCCCTTCTCCCCTAGCATTGGTCCATCGATGCTTATTTCCCAAGTTCCATCAACTGGTTTCCGAGACGCCTGAGTTCTCTCTTCAACCGTCTGTTGATGCTTTCCTCGTTTTTCCACGATGTCCTCATCATTCCTAACATCCCGTTTCCGACATCGAGCGCCCTTGTTTTGTCCATAATGCTTTTTTGTTGATCATGGATCGTTTCGTCTTGTAGTTGTATCATGTTTTCGTGGTGTTCGTTTCGTCGTAGTAGTCCATCGATTTGCCTCTGTAGGCTGTTAATGTGGGCAACCGTTTCTTCCCTTTCCCTTCTCTCTTCCTCGTCTTTCTCGCCTCACTCCCTCTCCAGCCGGGTCCTCACGGCTTCCATCCTATTCCTTATTCCCATATCCTTCCTGCCTAGCGGCCCCTGAGGTCCCCTTGGTCCAGGATAATATCCTTCTTTGATATTCTCTATTTTATTGACTTAACAATTTTCCTTGTAGCATGTGTCCCAAGTATATATTTCGGCATGCTTTCGCAGAGGTTTCTTTGGTTGGTACAGAGGAGGAGGTGGTGGTGTCTGTTCAGATTCGTACGGCGTTGCATATGGTGTCGTTAGGTCGACACTGTGTCTTCACGGTTTCTGAGGGAACAAATTCCCTGTCTTTTCGCTGATATGGATTTGACATTCTTCGTTATAACAACCCATCCACGATAAGCTGAGATATTCATTCCTTTCCATGTTCCACTTTGCCTCGAGCTGGTTTGTGTCCAGCTCCGATTCTGATGGCCCTGAGTATTGTGGGCTAGTAGGCGGAAATGGGCCGATGGTGAGGTTGCCGTAATCGCCCCATCCTTCTTCGGCCTTGAGCTGTGCGGCGGTCGGTTGCGTGGACTCCACTTCCACCCATTCTTGGTTTGTCTGGGTAGCGGGAGTGGAATCGTTGAACTGCGAGCTCTCCATTTTCCAAGTTTTCTGCAGGGTACCAGCTCTTGTCGTGTTCTGGTGAATATCCCGTCCACTTAGCTTGATATTGCAAGTCCTTTCAATGTATTCGAGAGTCACATGATTTGTTCGAGTTCGTATTCGTTTTCTCCGTCTATCTCAATAGGCGGAGTAGGAGTTTTCATTTGTGAGGGGAATCTGTTGTCTTGTATGCTTCGAGAAGTGAGAAGTGGAATGTGTCGTGTATCTTCATCGAGGGTGGCAGTGCCAGCTTATAAGCCCTTCTGCTAACCTTTGCCACTCTCTTGAATGGCCCGATTTTCTTGTAGTCCACGTTCTTCGATAGTCTCGTGGTCTTGATGTTGCGTGGTAACAACCAGACTCTGTCTCCTGATCTGACATTCGGATGGGGTTTTCGGTGTTGATCGTAGTATTCATTTTGTCGTAATTGTGCCGCCACGATCTCGCTTCGTAGTGTGTTGTGTAATTACCTCATATCTTCCGCTGATATCCTTTTTGTTTGCATCCGATGACCAATTGTTTCGTATTCAGGGTTGATTCCGTAGTTTGCATAGAATGGTGTCGTTTTGATCGTCTCCTGATATCTATTATTGTATGCAAATTCTGCTAGCGATAATGCCTCATACCAATCGTCTTGTTGGTAATTGATGTATGCTCGGAGGTATTGTTCTAATATGGCGTTGGTCCCTTCCGTTTGTCCGTCCGTCTGTGGGTGAAATGACATGCTGAGTCGTCGTTCAATTCCCATTCTCATCCTGTTGTGCTTCCATAAGTCCAATGTGAATAGTGTGCTTCGATCCGTGATGATCTCTCGCAGGTTTCCATGTTGTCGAACTATTTCTCGTAGAAATAGATTTGCAAATTGTCGCGCGTCTAGATCCTTTCAGCATGGTATGAAATGACTCATTTTGGTCAGGTGGTCTATGACTACCAAAATGGTGTCATAATCCTTCGATATCGGCAGATCCGTGATAATATCCATGCCTATTGACTTCCATGGTCGATCAGGTGCCTCGTTTGTTTGTAATAATCCGTATGGTGTGGGTCGGACCAGTTTTGTCTGCTAACATGTGTCGCAATTATTGACATATCGGTTGATCGTTTCCCTCATGTTTGGCCAATAATATTTGCGGCATATGAGTTCTGTTGTTTTCGCCGTTCCTCTGTGTCCTGCTTGTGGGATGTCGTGTTGGTTGTAGATAAGGGCTGTCCTTAGCCCTTTTTTGTCTGATATCCATATCTTTCCTTGGTACCATAGGTATTCGTCCTTCCATTAGCATAGCCCGAGTGCTACCCCTTTCATTTCTTTTTCTCCTTTATCTAACGCTTCCTTGATTTGTTGTATGTATTCGTCTTTTTTGCTTACTTTCTGGATTTTTCCTTCGTCCATCTCCTGGAATTCCACTACTTCCAGTTCGTTGATTTCCTCCAAATACTGTTCTTTCGGAAGTAGTATTTGAGGAGTATTGATGAGTCTTGGATCTCCTGCCGTTGGTAGGTCTCTAGCTCTTCGAGTGAGTCCGTCGGCTTTCCTGTTTTCTTTCCCTAGTTGGTAGTATATCGGGAAGTCGAACTGAAGTATTCGTAATTCCCATCGTTTTTGCCCGTGGCTGAGCTTTTTTGAGGTCATGAAGGTGACCAGCTTCTTGTGGTCCGTCATAACTCGTATGGTGTGTCGGCATCCTTTAACGTATCTCCTCCATTCCTCTAGGGCTTGTATGACCGCTAATAGTTCCTTCTCGTGGACGTTGTAATTTATTTGGGCGTCTTTCATCGTCTTTGATCGGAATGCGATCGGTCTCCATCTTGCGTCTGGTCCTTGTTGGGATAATAGCCCTGAACAGACCTATTTCGATTCGTCTTTTTCGATCATTGTTGGTCTGTCGGGGTCGTATTGGGCCAGGACCGGTGATGTGGTGAGTTTCAGTTGTAGTTCTTCGAATGCTGCTTGTTTGACATCTCCCCAGTCCCATTTAACCGCTTTTTTGGTAAGCCGGTATAAGGGTTTGCTCGTACTGCTAAATCCTTCTATGAATCTTCTATAGAAGTTGCAAAAGCTGAGAAAGCATTGTACTTCCTTAACCTTTGTTGGTACAGTCCATTCCCATATTGCTTTTGTTTTGATTGGAACCGTCTTGATGCCGTTTTCGTTGATGATAAATCCGTGGTATTCCACTTTGTTTTTGTGGAATTTGCATTTCTATGGTTTGACCTTCATTCCTGATTCGTATATGTCCGTCAAGATATTGGCGACATCCATTCGGTTTTGTTCCAAAGTGTCCGAGTATATTAAGACATTGTCCAGATATACTATGCCGCAGATATCGATATATCTCCGAACTGTATTGTTGATCCATCTTTGGCAAGCCGCTGGTGCGTTGGTTAGCCTAAACGGCATTACCAAGTATTCGTATGTTCCCAATTTGCTTCAGAATGTTGTTTTCCATTCATCGCCTTCCTTGATTCTAACGTTCTGGTAGGCATCCTTGATATCGAGTTTCGTGAAGTATTTGAGCGTGTTGAGCCGATCCAGTCTTCGCTCATGAGTGGTAGTGGATACCGGTCTATTTTGGTGACTTCATTAAGTCCTTGGTAATCCACCCATAGCCGAAGCTTTCCGTCCTTTTTCTTGACGAATAGTATGGGTGACTCTAAGTCCGTCTATACTTCTCATATCCATCCTCTTGCTGAATTCTGATTGATATATCGTCGCAATTCGTCCAGCTCGTCCGCGCATAATGGATATATCTTCGTTGTCGGGACTTTCTCTCAATCTTCTAGGTTGATTTCAAGGTCAACTCCTGGTCGGTGTGCCGGTAGTCCAGTTTTTTCTTCTTTTTCAAAGATGTCCATTAGGTAATGGTATTCCTTCGGAACTATTTCTTCTAGTTCCTTCTTTTCGTTGGCTTTTTTGTTCCTGATAGCCAATTCCGTGCTGATGTTGACTGCTTCCAGTCTCATCTCGTTTTCGATCCAGCTTCTTTTGATGATCCTGGTGGTTTCTTCTTTCCTGTAGAAGTGGCTGAATGCTTTAGCTGAGATTTCGCTTATCTCGATACTTGGTTTTGACGCACTAGCGTTCTGACTAGTTCTTTCTTGGTTTCCGTACTGCCAAATCCGTGGTGGCTTCTCACGCTTTCACCCAGTGAGGCTACTTTGTATAGCTCTCCAGCGTTCACTTTTTCGATAATAAACTGTCCGATTCGATCTCCTTTTCGTACCGTGTATTCGGTTCTTCCTTGGTTGACCATTACTAGCTTCGCTTCACCGGTATAATCGGCGTCTATAACTCCCGCATTGGTGCTCAGTCTATGCTTGACGGCGAGACCACAGCCTGGAGCTATTCGTCCATAAGTGTTGTGAGGTAGCCCGATGGCTATTCCTGTTCCGATCGATACCTGCCCCTGGGCTGGTATGCTGATATTCTCAATTGCATACAGGTCGCTTCCTGCTGACTGAACCGATCCCTTCGTAGGCATTCTCGCTTCATTGGTTAATCGTTTGACCTTGACACGCTTGTCAATGCTGGCCTGAATTCCAGACAACTTGGTAACCAAGTTTTCGTCCAGGGCTTCCGCTTCCGGTACAGCATACACAACAGGTGGACTGTTCAAACACCATGTTGTGCATTTTTCGCTGTTGGAAGTAATCTTCTTATCGTTCCAATCGATAGTCGGATTATGCGTCTGTAACCATGGCATTCCCCAGATGACCTCATGGTTTTGCAAATTTGCAACTTGGAGACTTGCTAATTCCTTATCGCTATTGATATCCATAGGTACTTTCACAACATTGGTGACTGGCCCCATGCTGCTTGGCTTCCCATCTGCTAGGTCAATATCTCTCGGTTTCTGAGCTCGTATTGTTGGGATCCCGTGCTTGTCGCATATCCCCAGGTCGATAAAGTCTTCTGTTGCTTCTGAGTCGATCCCTGCTTTGATCGTCACTCTTTCCTTTTTTCCGTGAAGTCTGACCTTCACCATAATATGATCTCTTTCGTTTTCGACTGTTTTCATGTGGTTGAGTGCCGCATTGTAATTTGCCAAAATGATGGGTTTCCGTTCAGGTCTGTTCCTCAGACCATCTCTTACTGGGGACTTTCTTTGTTTCCTGACTGCTCGGGGTCCTTCTCCACCTCCATTTCCCTGATCTTGGGTCTGGTTCCCCATGGTGGTCGTCGTTGACTTTGTCCGTTTCTTTGCTGACTAGTATAGTCTCGTCCGTCCCTTGCATTGTTGCAATCTTTTGCTCTGTGATTTCATTTTCCGCATTTGAGGCATAACTGCTCTCTGAGTCTTCTTCTGAACTAATTGTTGGGTAGCCTCCAATTAGGCTGCCTTCGTGTCGCATTGACATCGATTGGGTCTCCTCTTTGGTCGTTGATGGTTGGCCTGAATGTGCAATCCTGATTTCTTGGTACTTCGACAGGGCGGTTTGATGTGCTTCTTTGCTGTATGCTGCTGACGAATTTGATGCGATTTTCGTTTCGGATAGCCCAGTTCGCAAGGTCTTCGATGTCGTCTGTTTCGTAATTGGCCTGTCCCCACGCATCTTGTAAGGTACGATTGATTCCTTTGAGGAATATCGGTTGCATTGTTTGATCATCATAATCCGCTTCGTCTGCTGTTAACCGGAATTCATTCTACTAGTCGGTTATGTTTCATTTTCCTTGAGTCATTTCCTCAATCTTGGTTCTTGCCGAGTTTTGCGCATCAATGTCTCCGAACTGCCTTCGAAGGGCATCCAGAAACCGGCTCCAGGTGTTCGAGTCCTCAGTGTTTGTTACTTCCACATATTGTGTAACCTAGTTTGCTGCCACGTTCCTCAGTAGTGACTTTGCGTATGTTACTTTTTCTGCATCCCTGATGATGCCTGTCGCTTAATAGTACAAGTTGCATTGTGCTATGAATGTTCGTTGTGACGCTTGTTCGCCTCTGAACTCCGGTGGTGGTTTGACTTTCAGTCTCGAAGGTTCCCCACCGCGAGCCAACTGTAGTATTTGTCGTAGTTGATCTTCCGTGAATCCTGCCAATTGGATTGCCGGCACAGAGCCACCTGCTCGGGTGCTGCTCAGCTCCCTTTGTGCAGCTGGTGCTGGTGTTGACATTGTGTTTCTTGTTGTAATAGCCGGTGATGCAGTTCCTTCTGATCCTTCCGGAGATCCAGATTCTGGTGAAACCGGGTATCCGGTCCTGGATGCTCCCACTGATTGTTGAAGTGCTTCTCCTAATGCGAATGTGTCAAATACTGCTTTTGCTAGTGGGTCTTCGTCTTGTTACGACATCTTGTCTGTCCATTAGGTACTGCGAGGAGACACAACCAAATGTAACGATCCTTTACTCCGGGCGATACTTGCAGCAGGTAACAACTTCCGCGATTCTTGTACACTACTTTGATATCTGAACACGCTTGCTCCTATTGTGTAGTCAAGAACTCGCTAACCGACACTTCTCTTATTCGCCAGGAATCATGATTCTAAGATGACGTGAATTGATATTATAAGAAAGTACTTAGATGGTTGCGTGAGAAACTAACTACTCTACGTTTTTTTCTTTTTTTTTTTTTCTTTTTTTCTTTTTTTTTTATCATGGGTTGATTGTTATAAGGTACAAAATGCCTCATGTAGCGGTAGCTATGGAGAAAACAAAACCTATAAAAACTACAATATCACAAAAGAAACCACAAAAAGTTTCCATCTCTTCTACTGAGACACTGAGGTAGAAATCAATTACCCCGGAGCCATAAACGGCTGCACTAACTACTGTATGCTTTCTTTTTTTCTTTTTTTTTTTTTTTTTTTTTACTTTTTTTTATATCAACTTGCATTTGTTTAACAACTACCGGGTACAAAACAGGCATGCATCATCAGATATGGCCAAGAAAAAACCCCAATCCAAACTTGCGCCAGTGGAAAAAGCCATCATCCCAAGACTCTCTGGTATGGGCCCAACCGCATCATCTCGCAGACAAGAGAGAAAAAGACCATCGGCTGGCCGAAGCGGACGACAACGTAAATCCCCCAAACCCTACAAGCAGGAAACAACAGGAAAACCAGTTGCCATGAACTCCTACCCCCTGACAAAATAAACGCTACCTGCGCAGCAAAACAAGGAGTGGAACGTCTAACCAATACAAAGTGAAAGGAAAGACAAACAAGAGCAACACATAAGAATGAAAACCCAACCGAAACATAGAGTAAACACTAAATTAACGATCTCAGAAAGGGGCCGGCTATCACCCTCGTGGCGAAAACGAGGGGCAATCATAACACAAAAGAAGCCAGCAGAAATTACATTGTACCAAGGTTGAAAGTCGTTCAAGGAGGCAGTGCAATACGATGAACAGTGGTAACCGAGCAATGTGACCTTGGGAAGCCGCAGGGGCGAGTGGAGCCAACAGGCAGAGAGGATGCCAGCCGAAAGAATGATCCAAGCCAATCGTGTAAGCGAAGGCAAGGGAGGAACAAGGGGGTGGCTGTAACCGGGCCACGGGACGAGACGACGGAACGAGGAGAGGGGGTGGAAGGCAAAACAACAGGCTAGAAACAACCGACAAACAGGACATGCTAGAGCGATTTCGGACCGAGAGGAAGACAGCGAGAACCTCGAAGTTACGGACAGAAGCTTTCCCCAGCGAGGGACAAGCCATAAAACCAAGCGCGTACTTTCACCAAGGTCCGGACACCGTAACGCCGACGGTAAACGTAGAAAGGAGTAGAGCCGACCGGGGCTATCGCTAAGCGAGGCTTGCGACCGCTGGACGAGGGGGTGGGTGAGAAGAGCCTTCCAACAACTTCTAGGACAATGCTTTCTCAAGGCGAGGCACTAACTCCTCTACGGTTTTTTTTTTTTTTTTATATCACCCTTTTATTTTCTTTTAAAGGCTTACAGTACAAGACATGCTACCGAACAAAAAGGGTGTGCAGCAGCAGCTATGACCCCAAAGACCCGGTGCGCTTCCAAACCAAGAGTCCATCCCGTACCCCCCCTCTGCTAAAAACCCTGTGACCCTCCCCGACAGGAGCGGAAACCCACATACAAGTCCGGTGCTATGGGTAGAAAACTACTGGAAGAAAATACAGACCTGAGCTCCGACAAACACCTCCACAGACAAGCAGAAAGCAAGAAACCAAATGACAGTAAGACCCTTAACCGAGAAACCCAAAAGTGTAAAGCTGTCCCAACCAACATACCCCACCAGCTATCACCCCTCGGGGGGCGTGTCCCCTAAATGCCCCAGAAAATGGTGAACGCCGAAACGAAGCTGCAGGGAAGAGCTATAGATAGACCGTGGAAGGAACGACGCAATCGAAGAAACCCAGGGCCGTGTGGCGTAAGAGGATACAAGCCAACCCTCCGGAACACAACCGAGATAAAGATGTTGGCAGTAGGGTGCCAGCCGGACAAGGAGGAGCCGACCACGGCAAGGTGGCCGACAGACGAGGGGGGGCTGTAACCGAGCCACGGGACAAAAGACCGAGACAGGAGGAGGACGGAGGGGTAGACCGAATCAAGAAGTGCGAGACCGACCGACGGTGACGAGATCACACTTTTTCGACGATGCCGACCGTACCAAACAGAGTTCCCAGGAAATAGTGCAATGCCAGGGAGCAGAGCCACCGGGGCCACTACTTCACCGATAACCAGAAACTGCAGAAGGCCATTGACGAGAAAGGGGTTGCTGACCGGGTGTACACGCTAAGCGAGGGCAGCGAATTGAAAGCGGGGAAGAGGAGGGAGAGTAACCGTGAACCCCCTAGACAAAGACTGCCCGAGAGCAATGCCATCAGGAGGGGAACAGAGGGGAGAGGGGTGAGGACGCGTCACCCTCCTAGGCAACGAGGCCATCAGAAGAGGGGAGTGGGAGGTGGGCGGAGTTGAGGATGATATTTGATGGTGTTGAAATTTCAATCGCAGGAGGTGGAGAGGAGATCGTTCGTGACTAACTACTCTACGGTTATTTTTTCTTTTTTTTCTTTTTTTTCTTTTTTTTTTTTTTTTGTTTTTGTTTTATATCACTCTTTTATTTTCGTTTTAAGGCTTACAGTACAAAACCAGCTACGGAACAAAAAAGATGTGCAGCATCAGCTATGACCCCAAAAACCCGGTGCGCTTCCAAACCCACAGTCCATCCCGTACTCCCCTTCTTGCTAAAAACCATCTGACCCTGCCCAACAAGAGCGGAAACCCACATACAAGCCCGGTACTATGGGTAGAAACCTACAGAAAGATAATACAGGCCTGAGCTCCGACAAAAACCTCGACAGACGTGCAGAAAGAAAGCAACCAAACGACAGTGAGACCCCAAAGAGAAACCCAAAAGTGTACTACTGTCCAACCCGACATACCCCACCAGCTTTCCCCATCGGTCCACGTAACTTGGGACACATACGGAGCCGGAACCTAAATGCTCCGAATAAACTCGGCAAACGCACTCGTGCGAAGCTGCGGAAGCCGGGCTATAGATAGACCTTGGGAGGGACGACGCAATCGAAGAAACTTGGGACCGTGTGGCGTAAGCAAAACAATTTAACCCTCCGGAAAACAACCGGGATGAGGTAGCAGTAGGGTGCAAGCCAGGTGATGACAGCGCGACCGCTGAAAGGCAGCCGGCAGACGAGGGGGGGCTGTAACAGAGCCACGGGACGAACGACCGGGAGAG
>QOVD01003546.1:0-16504 GCA_003521225.1 Tuber microsphaerosporum | reverse complement strand
TTTGCTTTCTTTCCTCTCTGTCTATCTGCCTGTAATATACTTATTCAGCTTTGTACTATTGGCCGACCGATTCGATGGTGTCGGGGATTGGTTTTTGGAAACGAGCGAGTTCCAGGAATGGAGAAGTGGCGAGGGCGGAGCCAAAGGGGCTGTCTTGTTTTGCTCCGGGAATCCGGGAGTGGGAAAGACTTATCTGAGGTAAGTGGCGGGATCATTTGAATCAAAGAAATACCACTGACGGCGAGAAATATTAGTTCCCTAGTGATCGACACCCTATGCGATCGGGCGGCCGACGAATCTTTTGCCGTTGCAGGCTTGTACTGCGACTTCCTTGCTCAACAAGAGCAAACAACCACCAACATCATGGGAGCCATCCTGAAACAGCTGGTGGGCAGAGAGGGGGTCCCGGATTACCTACGAGAGGCGTTTAAGAAAGGGAAAATGGAGTTTGGTGGTAGAGGGCCGCGGCTTACGGATCTAATGAGGATGCTAAGGATTGCCGTTACTTCGCTATCCCGAGTTTTCATTTGTATAGACGCCTTGGACGAATGCCTGCCGAGGTACCTGCCGGAGCTTCTCGAGTCGCTGAGAGATATTGCTCGGGAGTGCCCAAGGATGAGAATGCTCCTCACCGGGAGGTCCCACGTTAGAGAAGATGTTCAAAGATATTTCTCTAAGGCGATTGTAATACCTATCAGCCCAAGCACAGATGATATCCGAAGTTATGTGGGGATGAGGTTAAATAGGGATGCCGACCCGGAGGCGATGAACGAGGATTTACGGGCGGATGTTGTAAGAGTTATCCTTGCAAATATCTCCGATATGTGCGTAGGACTATTTAGCATTTCCACTCATTCAATTATATGTACTGACCAACAATTGTCGGTAGATTCCTGTTGGTTTCGCTAAAAGTCGACACTATTCTAGGAGAGGTCATAATTCGCCAAAGGAGAAAGAAACTTGAAGAGATCACACAAGGCAATGGACTGAGCGATGCCTACACGGCAACCCTATCACGACTCAAGGCGCAGAAGGGATATAAATTGGTACTCGGATTGAAGGTTTTAACGTGGGTGTTGTACTCGGAACGGCCGTTGAAAACTGACGAGCTCTGTCATGCCTTGGGAGTGGAGTTAGGATCACCGGATGTGGATCCGGAAAACATTCCTGCGTTACGGGCACTCGTAGCATCTTGTCTGGGTCTTGTCACGGTCGAGGCATCTTCGTCCACGGTCCGACTAGTGCATTTTACTTTGAAGGAACACCTCGCGAGTGATCCTACCCTATTCCAAAGTCCACACTCAACAATTGCCGAGGTTTGCTTGACATACCTCAATTTTGGATGCATCAGGAAACTTTCGCCAACTCTTGACTCAGCCCCCGCAAAAGTGCCGCTTCTAGAATATGCATCAATTTATTGGGGGAGGCATGCAAGAAGGGGGGTGACAGAAAACATCAAAATACTTGCACTGAGGCTTCTTGATAGATATGATGAGCATATATCCGCTCGACTACTGTTGCTCACCGACCGTGATATAGTTTGGGACCAGTTGTTTAATGGGGTGGAAATACCCGCAGGATTTACTGGGCTCCACTGCGTAGCATTCCTCGGAATGGTCGAGATAGCTGCTGCGGTATATAACATGAAGAAATGGGACATGAATGCAACGGATTGTACTGGGACTACGGCTCTCTCATGGGCAGCTATGGGAGGGCACTCCGCGATAGTAAAGATGTTTTTGGAGCGAGGGGACGTCTATCCCAACCAGGCAGACACCAAATATGGCCGGACGCCACTCTGTTGGGCGGCAGAGAAGGGACATGAGGAGGTAGTAAAGATACTTTTGGAAAGGGAGGACGTCAATCCCAACCTTTCGGACACCACATATGGCCGGACACCGCTCATGTGGGCCGCGTGTAATGGCCATCAAAAGGTAGTAAAGATGCTTCTAGAACGGAAATATGTCTGCGCCGCCACGCCAGATAAAGAGAACCAAACCTCACTGTCCTTGGCTCTCTCTCGAGGACACGATGAAGTTGTGAAGATTATTCAGGAATGCGACAATGCCAATTCTAATACAGTTGATCGCCGTGGCCAGACATCCCTTCCGCCGTCCGCTGGAAATGGGGACGCATGTGTGGCCGAAATGTAATCTGGAGGTAATGATTCTAGCGCCAACACTACAGACTTTAATGCCCGGCCTGCACCCCAATTCGAAGCTTTTAATTGACAAGAACTAGCACTAGATTCCCAAGATTCCGCTTCTATGTGCACAGATAGCGACCCCTCAACCAAACCACCCAGGCAGCCTCAACCTCTTTTAGTCGAGGCCCAGGGGCCACTGCACCCTCTAAGGAAAACTGCCGCCCATCCTAGCACCACTCAATTGATCCTCTCATTTGTCCTCGATCAGCGTTTTACCAGCTCCTCTCTTATTCGTCTTTTCGCTCTTCTCATCTACATCTTTCATCATTAGATATATTTTCGGTGAGAAAATATTTCCCGCGTGATGGATTGATGTAGGCAATATCTCGGTAGCTTTAGGCCTAAATAGACTTTCGTTCTTTTTTTTCTAGTTTCTGCTTGCTATTTGCTAATTATCAACTTTCTTGTTTTCTCTCCTCTTCACTTCTCCTTCCATTGGAGTTCTGGTTAGACTTTTCTTCTTGCGCTGTTTTTGTTCTTTCCTGTTCTTCGTTAGGTTGGTATTGCCAATACCGTATTGGCCTTGTGTTCTGCGGAAAGTTGTGCATAGTAAGGTACGCTACGACCCGTGACGAGTAATCGCACGGGAATAGATGGCACACTTGAAAAAGCCTGCCCTAGGTTCGTAAGCAACTGGTTTATCTCTTTCCCATAACTCCCATTGCTATCAGACAACCCAAAGGGGTTTCCTCCAAAGACCATCATACTTACTCTGCTATGTGCAATCGGGAGAAGTCCCAGGTCGCTGAATAATGCAGACCCTAACTTACCAGATATCTTTTTTAATGCTGGCGAATGGTCTGGTTTTATCATATCAACAAGATAGCGAGGGTGGTGTTGTTGCGGTGTTTGCTACTTAACCTAGGCTTTAGTTTCCCCAGCAGGATCAGGACAGCTGAAGTCATGAAATATCACTCATTTGGATGCCCCCCAGACTGGATTTCCCCGGCTATGCCTTCTGTCGCGTGGGGTCATAGTGCCACGGCGAAGACCACTGCCCTGCTGCCCCGACTAACGACCGTGCTGGGATGTCGCTCCCATGGTAGCAATGCGGGAGCAAAGGAAGGATGCATGGGCAACTATAACGAGCATTAGAGTAAGCTGCCTGCTATTCGACACGGAATTTGATGGCGGGTCTAGATTTCGCCAAACTGGGGAGGGGAATCCGGTAGTGCTATAGGTTTCGGCTTCAGACTAACAAGGGTCGAAGAGATAGTTGTAACTCTCTCTACGGTTTTCGGTGAGTTTTAATCGCTTGAGCTAGCCCTAGAAAGGGAACGGCTGGCACAACACTAAGGGTTGAGAGGGAATACTATACCGGAGAGCCTATATAGTGTTTAGGATCTACCGTTGCTTGTTTCTAAATTATAGGAATTATTTTTTTGGAACTATTTCCTTTCCCCCACTAACTGAATGAAGAATTATACTACCAGGTGCATCCCAGAGCGGGGCTCTACCATCTCGTAGCAGTGCTAGTTTTCTCTAGAGCTTTATTGAGGGAGGCTAGTGTCTTGGTCTCCCGGTTCCCATGGGGCAGGGTCCTAGTTCTCCTGCCCTAGGTGTTCTATGATAACTTATAATAAGGAGTATTTAACTCTGGGGCTCGTCCTAAGTTTACGGGGGTTAATAGGTTTTTGACATATTAACCGCCGCGCTAGCTATTTATTTCACATATGGTTACCATGAGAACAGATATCATACTTGCCCTGCTGGAAGGTAGATCTGGTTTCTTTTTACCTTTGGTTAAGTGTTGTGGTATTAAACATTGAAGGAATTACTCGAGGAGATACACCCTGGCGAGAAGAAAAACTGTAAAAACTAGCCGCTGATACTAAACGACAAAGTCCCCCCGCATGGAGCAATTGCAGCAAGGGTTATTTAGGTCAAAAGATGTCATCCAACTCTAATTATTATTCTGATGATTACTTTAAACCACGAAAAAATAATCTAAAAAATCCAAGAGTCACAAAACCTCAACAGCCTAGTCAATCCCCTCTCTTATTCCACATTACTCCTCATCGTCCCCCTTCTTTCCCCAAACCCCAATCGTAAACTCCACATGCGCCTCAGCCACCGCCAGCAAAACCTCCCTTGCTTTCTCCAACCCACCCAAGGCGTCCGCTCCACGAATCCCCACAGCCTCTACTATCCCACCCACTGCCTCCTTCCCAACATTTAACCCCTCAACACCCCCAGCACCCTGCCTCCTCAACCACAAAAAGTACGGACTAACCTTCACATACCTCCTCACATAAAACTCCGCCTTCTCCTCATCAGTGTACCTAGCGTTCAGCTCAAGTCTCCAACGGGTGCCCACCAGGCAAAGTTTCAAGCCTCTGCACGTCCTCCGCAATCTCCTCGACTTCGGGAATGCATGCGAGGAGGAGGAGCCAGAAGTGGAAGAGTCTGCGGAGGAGAGTGGTGGACTGATGTGGGGTTAGCGGCGAGCCGAGGATTTCTGTATGGATTTCCAAGCAGGAGGATAGGATGTGCCAATTTTCTTGGTCGGCTTCGGGGGTGGCAAGAGATTGTGGTGGGGGAGAGGTGACGTCGCAAGCCGGGAATAGTAGGGATTCGGTCTGGGGGTTGAGGTAGAGGTGGTTCTGGCAGTTGATGAGTGTCCTAGAGAGGGTTTGCAGCACACGGCCGCGTTCGGTGGTTTGGATGTCGTAGAAAATTGAAGGGAGGTGGGGTTTTAGCGCTTCAAGGGTGTCGAGGTTGTGAATGGCCATGTACTCTTCCGCCGCCACCGTTGTGGTGAATGATTTTAGGGTGGAGACGATAAATGATATTGGGAGGGTGGAGACTTTATCTTGGGTCTTGGGTGCCATGTTTGTAGAGTCTGATTTTTTTTCCGCTGGGTTCTCTGTTCCTCTTTATTTCCTGTGGCTGCAGTGATCGGCTAGAAATAGTTCAACGGAAGAGGCATCCTTCGGCGGGAATTTATATATGTAGGACGGCAGAAGGGATTGAGTACATGTCTGGCACAGCCTATCTGTAGGTGAGACACGAACACTGTGGATCACTTATTTTTTGTAAAACCGTATTCAAGCGGAATCAAGCTTTTTCCCTCTACTTTATTTTGGCTCCTACTTCTTGGATAATAGGAGAGCGTTTGAACAAAGCTCGAAATCAGTAGAAATGAAATTCAAAGTTCCAAAGCGTGAAAACACTGTACGATTAGATCCTGAAAATTCGTCCAATCACCGACTCACATACTGTAAAAACTCGAACAAACGGACTCTGTGCTGGGTAGTGGTTCGAAATTTCTTCCTCCGGAAAACTGGTTAAAAACACCAAAAATTTGCCCTCCGAGACAAAAAAGAAGGGAATACTAAGCCCGACTAAGAGAGGGAGATCTAACGTCCTAGCACCATGTCGTTTTTTTATTTAGTTGAGTTTTTGCTATATTCATAGAATCAAGGAAGCTTCTTCCAAATTCCGCAAGATCGATGGGACAAATTTCCTGATGAGCAGAAACCTTTACCCTGCTGATAGCCTGTTCCCTAGGTGCTTTATTGGACAAAGAAAAAGCGCGTTCCACCAGCGTTGCTGCCTCTCCATACCGGTACATCACTCACCTTATTCCACCAAGGGCCACGTGGGAAAGATGTCTCAAATAATAGGAAATAAAGCCACCGCAGCTTGGCCACACCAGAACCATGGCACTTACCCCAGCCACACTCTCTACCAACACTACGTTATTCCCAATCCTAACAAGGCGTTCATACCTAAAAACCATAGAAAACTATGGCAACGAAGCACGGAGGAGCACCTCGTGTTTGCTAATGTAGTCGCCTACCCAGAAGTTCAAGAGATAAAATCCAGCGTAAAGGGGAGTCAGGGAAAGCAGGAACTGGTGGCGGGAGGTCTTTTCTGCCTTCGTGTAAGTTAAATGTAAATATTGGCGGGAGAGATAAGTGGAAATGTGTTCCGAAGAATGGTCAAATGTTTAAAGTGACTGGCAGCCTAAAAATTTCGGAGTCTAATCGAGGTGATGGAGGATGCGCTTGTTGGTCTAAATATACTTGGTTTTTCAGCCTTTGAGAGAAGTGGACCCCTATATATATCGCTTATCGGCCAAAAATTCCCCACACAAGCCCAGGGCGTTGGCAATTACGGGTATCCGACAGGGGTTTGCGATTTCTGACGGGAATGCGTCACTGAGGAGAATGTGCTTTTTGCTTCGGTAACTCATCTTAGTTTGTCTTCATCCCGAAGCTAGGCTGTACCAGACTACTAACCGGTACCATTCAATAAGAGATAACCTTGTTGGGGCTCTTCTTGCTACCCAACTAATTTTGCTAAACTCATAGCTATCTAGGTTCTAACATTATACATCTCGATTCAGCTACCAGCACATTGAACTAACCGAATAACCAACTCACCGCCTTCCCCATGATAAACTCAAGCAAAGTCCCTAATGTAAGTGACTTTCTGAGAAACAAAAATATTTTAAAAAAACTAAGAGAAATAATAGCCTCCTATTAACAGAATTTAATGACTTCTCCCACGATAGCCCCTCAAATCGCCCCCCTTTATCCACCCCACTTTAATCCTTATTTGGATCCTTTAGTCCTATGCATAGTATACCCATGCTTAGTATCTACATATCAAAGTTAGCAAAACTCACCAAGAGAGAAAAAGCCGAGGGAGGAAGGAACTCGTCAACTGTGATTCGTCGACACTCTCTTACCAAATGAGCCAGTCCAAATCGATTCCCTCCTGAGCGGTCTTCCAAGTGCCCGTATGATTCTCGGTAAAATCGAATAGGGACTCCGTATCCCCCTTAGCCGTCCCCTCCGTATCAAATGTTGTCCTTACTCCCGCACTACCTACAGCGCCAGTAATTTCATCACAAGACTCGGAGAGGCCGCGGACTCCATCCCAGAATTTCTTCCACCCCTTTTTCATTTGATCTTCTACGTAGGGTTAACTGAGGTTGCGTATGGAGCAGAAAAAGGGGAGAGGTAGGAATACCAGGAGGGGAGATACCGAAATACTCGTCAAAATTGAATGGGGGGTCTGAATCTCCCCATTCACGCTCTCCCTGGACTATGTCATATTCGTCAAAGAGGCGGTGCAGGGTTGATTCAGCTATTGGGAATAGGACTGGCGAGATACTGAAGTACTCGTCAAGATTAAAGGGGCGGTCTGGACCTCCCCATTCATGCTCTCCTGGGACTATGTCATGTTCGTCAAAGAGGCAGCTCAGGGTTGATTCAACTATTGGGAGTAGGAATATTAGTCAGCTGTTTCATGATAATATCAAGGCGGCTAAGGGGCCCATTTGCTTTCACCTTTTGGAGAGGGGAGCAATACCGAATTCCGATATTCTTTGATTCTTGTATCTCTTGTCGGTGAGTTGCTGAGCCGCTTTAGGCCTCATGGATAGGCGTGGGGAAGGGACACCCGATCCTGCTTGGAGGAGTACATATAAAAGAATTACTATGAAAATAATCATGGTGGTAGAGGTTGTTATGCGAAGTTGTGCTTTGAATGCGTAGTGCTTGTGCGACTGAGCGGGCTGGGTTAAGAGAGACGAAAAACACAAAGCGCAAGAGAATACCTACAGGAAGTTAGAAGGGTGGGGGTTGCCATTTATGTACAAGTATTTTCACTAGGCCCACCTAATCCAGCCTATATTGGCCTAGGCCATTTGCGGTAGTGGCCCGCTTTGGCCTAGCCTAAGGCCTATAGACTAGCCTATCAATGGCTTGGCTCGTCGAGAACACCGATTCGTTATGGAAAGCTTATCTGCAGACTAAACACAATATCCCTTTTTTGTGATTTCCCACATCACTATGAAGGCCTACCAGGCCTGATAGGCGCCTATAGGCCCGGTGATTAACATTGAGAACGGATCGCTTTAAGGGTCATTTGTAGGGTTCGTTACGGGGCGGGGCGGGGCGGGTTTTCCCCTCGGAGGCCCCGCCGTTACACAGAGCTGGGGGGTGAATTTTGTCCGTTGTCCCCCCCGCCCCATAGCTATCTAGGTTCTAATACCTCTCGATTCAGCTACCAACACATTTCGAACTAACCGAATAACCAACTCACTGCCTTCCCCATGATGAACTCAACCAAAGTCTCCAATGTAAATGACTTTCTGAGAAACAAACTTTTTGAAAAAACTCGGAGAAATAATAGCCTCTTATTAACAGAATTTGATGACTTCTCCCACAGTAGCCCTTCACAACCGCCCTCTTCTATCCATCCCACTTTAATCCTTATTTGGATCCCTTAGCCCCATGAATAGTATACCAATGCTTGGTATCTACACATCTAAGTTAGCAAAACTCACTAAAAAAGAAAGAGTCGAGAGAGGAAAAAGCTCGTCAACTCTAATTCATGGACGCTCTCTTGCCAAATGCGCTAGTCCAAATCTATTCTCTCCTGAGCGGTCTTCCAAGTGTCCGTATCATTCTCGGTAAAATCGAACAGGGTCTCCGTACCCCCCTTGGGGGTCCCGTCCGTGCTAAATTTTGTCCTTACTCCCGCACTACCTACAGCGCCAGTAATTTCATCACTAGGCTCAAAGAGGCCGCGGACTCCGTCCCAGAATTTATTCCACCCCTTTTTCATCTGATTTTCTACGTAGGGTTAACTGGGGTCGCGTATGGAGAAAAGGGGAAGTGGGAATACCAGGAGCTGAGCTACTAAAGTACTCGTCAAGGTTGAAGGGGGAGTCTAAATCTCCCCATTGGTCCTCTCCCAAGACTACGTCATGTTCGTCAAAGAGAGGGCGTAGGGTTGATTTAGCTATTGGGAATAGAACTGGCGAGATACTGAAGTACTCGTCAAGATCGAAGGGGCGGTCTGGACCTCCCCATTCATGCTCTCCCGGGACTATGTCATGTTCGTCAAAGAGGCGGCTCAGGGTTGATTCAACTATTGGGAATAGAAATATTAGCCAGCTGTTTCATAAGAATATCGAGGCGGTCCAGCGGCCCATTTTCTTCTCTCCTTTTGGAGAGGGGAGCAATACCGAATTCCGATATTCTTTGATTCTTGTATCTCTTGTCTGCGAGTTGCTGAGCCGCTTTAGGCCTCATGGATAGGCGTGGGGAAGGGACATCCGATCCTGCTTGGAGGAGTACATATAAAAGAAATACTACGGAAATCATCACGGTGATAGCGGCTGTAATGCAAAGTTGTGCTGTGAATGCGTAGTTCTTGTGCAACTGAGTGGACTGGATTAAGAGACGAAAAACACAAAGCGCAAGAGAATACTGACCGGAGGTTTGAAGGGCGAGGGTTGTCATTTATATATTCTCACTAGTGGCATGGGAAATCACAGAAAAGGGATATTGTGTTCAGTCTGCAGATAAGGTCATGAAATCGTGCCCCGGAAGTGCCCAGCTTTAATTTTATTTGCTTGTTGTCCTTCCTGCTGCTATTCTGAGTGACTGCTAATGATGCGATACGTCATCTTCGTGTCCTATTTCGGATAGCCTACCAATGCAGCTCAAAAAAGAACAATTCGTTTGGGAAAGCCACCTTAGCCATAGCCGAACAAGCATGTTATGAGAGTGTGCCTTTTGGAAAACCACCCATCGCCCGGGAATTTTTTGGGGGCCGCCACGTCTCTTGCAATAGGGCAAACACATTATGTAAGCCACCTCCATGGAATATTTAGGAACTACACCACCTTCCACCACCTGCGAACACGAAAGCAAAAGATCATAAGCCTAAAACTATGCCGGAATCTACCACATGTACCTTAACATCCTTGGCATCCTTTGTGCCCTCCAGTCCTTTCCCGAGTAATTATTCAAATAGACGCTGTGGTACCTGGCTCTCCCGGCAGTTCCTTTAGGTACTACTATCATCCCCCTCCACACCCTAAGATGGACGGACAGGATGCTTGTATTCGCCGGATGCAATGAGTACTTAGATTAAGGCTTGTAAAGGACAAGACTCTCACATTAAGTCAAATCAGGCTTCCACCCAACATATTTCACAAAATAATCTCTAAACAACAAATACTTAGGCCAACAAGAAAACTACTAAAGCTATGAATTAACAACACCCTGCTAGCCAGATATTAGCCGCGCAAACCCAGTTAACCTTAGATTACTCCACCCCCTCTAGCCCTTTGGAATCCTAAATAGCTCCAAGCAGGCTTTCCCGCCCTCCTCTGTTTAACCCTCTGATCATGAAGTTCCTTTAGTGTCATGGCCAACTCATCCGGCGACCCCTCATTTCTTTCATTCGCAAAGACCCATGGTTTCTCTTCATTCGCACTGCTCCTACTGCTATTGGAGCTATAAGCAACGTCGTCTTCCATTTGCGAAGGATGGAGAATCTATTCCATCTCAGCTTTTATCTCACGCTTATCGAATAGAGGGCGGAGAATATACCAGCTCATTCTCCCAACCCGAGCTCTCAGATATTTCCTCCACAGTAATCACATGACCCCCTTTCACTCCAACAATCTTCCTATTTCCAGCGGAGACCTGAGTTTCCCCACTCTGAAGCGCTTCAATAATCTACTTGAACTCAGCACTCGCCCCACAATCGTTCAGGGAACATACTTCTCTCTTAGTCAGATTACTCTCTAACTTTGTATTCATTGCCACGACCAAGCTCTCTCTTAGCATGAGATATGCAAGTGTCCCTGCTTTGGGAAAAGCCATTACCGGAAAGGGTTGGAGGCTTGTAGGTATAGTGCCTGAGGGGGGGCTTGGTGGAACGAAGATCCCTGGGTAGAGAGTCTCGAATACTGGGCTTGGGTAGTGCGCATTTTTATTGCGATTGCCACAAGTGTCTGGCTGTGAGTGTGCGTCTTCGGAGGAGGATGTATCGAGAGAAGTTAAAGAACTGCGGTTTAACCCCATCATGGTGGAGAGCAGGTCTTGGAAATGTGTACTCGTGTGTTAGAACCAGGGCAGTAGGTTAGAATCCGGACTTCCATCTCGGTGGTGGACCTATATGAGACCCATATTTCAAGGATACTACGTTGTGCTAATTCTATTCAATTTCAAGAGCCAAGGGTTTCCGTGTGATATATGAAAATTTGGGTCTGAAGGAGCACATAATTTGAATGAATTCCCATTGGTATCGCGTCTTCTCCGAAGTAGCGGAGCTTTTGAAAATCCAGTTGTCCCCCGCTCGAGATTAGCTCGCCCTCATAGCCAGCTCCAGCTTCATAGGATGTCACCTACACCAAATTCTCATATTACAGCATCCTTCCACCTACAATATTGGAGTGCAGGAATATGCGGATATGATAGCATAATTGGGTTAGTATTGCGGGGTTCGGAGGCTCCACTACGAGGCCAACTACATAGGGGGTGTTAGGCATACCATGATTTCGAATTCGAACTCAAGCTCGTTCGCCAAGGCTGATCTTGAAATAAAAAGTGGTTGCCACACCGAAATCAGAGCCCGATTTCCAACTCAGATGGCATCCACATACAATTTGAACTCCTGATTTGAGCATGATCTTTTCAAGATGTCAGCAATACCTTAAACTAGATTAATTTCGTCATATTTCTATAAAATGCCTAGTAAAAGCAGAATAAACACGATTAAAATTAAGAAGAAATCAGGGGTTATTCGATTAAGGTATGATTTAATGCTCACGATTACACTTTTGTGTGGTTTTAGGGTTTAACATGCAATTCCAATATCAAATCGTAGTGTGCCAAACACCCCTTTACTGTTCAGAGCTCTAAGACTCAAGATAAGGGCCCTGCACAAGGGCTACTTAGGGTATATAGCGAGGCACGTCCTATGCCGCGGTCGGGCCAGTAATTCCTATACCATAATCCCCCGTTGCTCGTCGTTCTCGGTTGCTAAGTCTACTACCCAGTGTTGAAAATATGCCCCAATATGCGGAAGCCGAACAGTAAAGACTTTGCGCAATTTCAACTCGCCATATTCTTACTTGTTATCAACCAAGAGAAAGGGCCGAATGGCCGAACATATATAGAGAACAACAGTGACCTCATCCTTTATGAGAAGGAACCTGTTTCCTGTCCTCAGCCCATAACGCATCATGAATTCCAACCAAGTATACGCCTCCAAATAGGGGGAGAAGAAAGAAGCCCAGCCGAGACGAAATAACAGCCGATAATCAAGACCCACCCAATGATGCCTCACTACCACATAAGATGCAACCCAATAGGACGGAAAGACATGGGAAAGGAACGCCTGTAACAAAGCCGTTGTTTGAGGACAATAGAAGACAATGACAAGAAATTCAACCCCAGATGCGCTAGGTTATCGAGTGATATTTAATGATGGCTGAAGATAGGCTTCCCCATGTGTTGTATACGTGCGGTAGTGGGGCACGCCCCGGGGAATAAGTGAACCAATTTTCCAAAGCCATATAATATAGTTTAAGCTAGACAACAAGAGAGGAGTGAGATAGGAAATAACCCAAGAGAGAAACGCCAAAAGAAATCCCCCAATCCAGGCCAGCTTCTGATGCTGTGTTGCGTTGCTGTGGTTCGTGGTGCTGGTGACGTTGCCGCTGCCCTTGCCATGGGGGGTGTTACCACCGATATGTCCCAGTGATGCAATGAGGGCGCCTGGATCATGTAGGGGTGGTGGGTGGGAAGTAAACAACGCGAGCTGTAGCTGATGAAGAACGCGAGCTGTAGGTGTAGGAAGCGTGATGGTCTGTGGAAAAGGAAAAGGGGATGGGTGATAGAAGTCGTGAGGGGTGCACGGACGAGAGTCTTTGGAGCTATGGCCCCGCCCTGCCATAGCAACCGGCGATACCTTTTTCCGCCATCCCACCAGGGCCCGGTATTGCTTTCTCCCAGGGTCCGGTATGCTTTGCCCAATTGGCAACGGGTTTCACCAACCCACCATTCAAATTCAAGTCACCACGGCAAAATTTAGAGGGCCTGCGCTGGCACAGAGTCTATGTACATTCATACTGGTTTTCCTCATGCAGTTATCTCCTACCTCTGGGAGTATTATGGATCTAACATGATTACGATGAATAATTCTATGTTGAGAATTATCATAACAGACAATCTGCCGCTGGAAAAAATAAGGTAGCTTCCCCAACTTGGTGACCATTATGCACCACCTAAACTACCCATGCTAAGGTTCCTACTCAAATTATTTATCACAACATGTGAATCTATGATGCGCTCCATATTATAGCTGAACACCGGATCTTGCCTATTTTATATTTTTGCTTGATCGGGGTGTCAAACCTCTGGCGGGCAACGCCCAAAAGGCACCTGACATGCAAATTATTACCCAGAGGCTGGTGAAAAAACTAAACCCTCTCGGAAGTTATCTCAAGTTGATAAGTCATAGATATTGTCTGTTAACAAAATTAACCGTACACAAACTATCGATGGCACCGCAAGACCCCTCATCACCCGCATTTTCAACACCTCCTAAAGATATTTCTCTAGATCAAATATTAATTTTTACAATGTATTCTACTATGTATTTACATTTATGCCTTTCCTTATTCCTTTTATTTTTATGATAGTGGGGTCGGCGGGGGAGTGCTGTTGTCATAGCGGAAGTTTTTCTTGTTGGTTGATATACGGTTGGTTTTGTCAAGGAACAATAGTATAGTTTGCAGAGTTCGAGAAGCATATGGTACCGAAAAAAAACAGGCGCACCAAGCTCGATAAGAGACAAAGTCTGTGGGAATTGAAGGAGTGCTCTCTAAACGGCAAGTATTGCTTAATCACAAACTTTATGAAATTTATGAAATTTATGAAGTCTTTTGGGAAGCTGGATGATCTCCCCCACGACCGATTGAAGACAAGCTATTAAGGTGAATTGTGGAAATTATAATCTAAAGTTAAGCTGCCAGGTAGGATTAAGAGGAAGGGGTTTGTATAAAGAGTATGTCACGATTCGATCTAGTATCTAAGGTATCTAATTGCATGCTAGCTAGCAAATATGGAGCATCAAGTAATGGAAAAATTAAGGCGCCGTTTGGCACAAGGAAGTTTGAGTTGAAAACCCATTTAAACCGCAGTGCCAGAGATCCTCTTCCCAAGCTGCAGTGTGAATAGGTCTCGCGCTTGGCTGTGCTGTTTCCAAACAGTAGTTTCCAAAGCTCCCGAACTACAGTTTGCAAACAAGATTCAGGTAGTGTATGATAATATTTGAGTAATGAATTCCGCTCCTCCCCTAAGCTTTTACAAGTTACTTGTGTTTGACAATGCGCACTGGACAAACATTTGTCTATAAACCACACAAATAGCGGTTTTGAAATGGTGGTTTGACTGGTTTCCCATTCAAACATCACTATTCCAAACGCCCCTAAGAGTTTACTAGCTTTTGCGCCTCAGGTTTTTCAAGACTGCTTTCAGGACAGAAACTTTCTATGGCCTGTTTACTGGAGACAGAAAAAAACAATTGGGGGTGATATCATATTATAATGAGTTGCAAACGGCGCTAGAGGGCCCAGGCTCGAAGTGAGGGTTATCTACTGGCGACTCTCTAGACGCTGCAATTGCCATGGCGAGTGCTTCCAGTTTGTAAGTTTCCAATCCCTCAAAATTATTATTTCGAACACAGGTCCCATTTACACTATGGGGAAAGTACCGATTATTTAAGGTCTAGTATCATTTCTTATCACGCTCCACAAGGAAGATCACTCATTCTCACTCTCTTTAATAAAGCGGAATAGGAAGATCTCGGAACAGACCAGACCTGACTGCGCTATGCGTCTTTTTTTCTATTGTTGGCATGCTCCCCAACTTCTATAATATCATACTATTTTTTCAACACAAAACTTTGCGTACCAACCAAATTTTCAAGTTATAACGGCCTAGATCAAGACCCACTCCTATATAAACCCCTCTTGGAAATACCGACCACACTACCATTCGCTCCCAAGAACACATTCCCAACAATCAACTAACAAAATTTCTTATCTAACACTACATCATCCTCTAACGCCAACAATAAAACCAAAATGTCAGCCCCCTCAGACTACTACACCACTCTGCTACAAACTCTCCGCCAAATAACTACATATCTATCCACTACACCCACCCTTCTCCCTACACACCCCCGGAAAACCCCACGCTTCCTCCGCTCCTCCGTACGTGATTCCTTGTCACACCACCTCACCTGCGCCGAAGAAATCTACAAACTACGTCTATTAGAGGACTTCAGACATGAGGCTACTCTTGCAGATGCGATTATCAAGTTGAGGAGTGAACCTAGACAGGGTAGTTCTGGGGAGACAGACTGGAGTACCGCTAGTGATGAAGATTGGGAGGCGGAAGTGGAGGAGTTGAGGAACTTGGGAGACAGTTGGGTACTCCTACTAGAGAGGTTTAGTCAGAGAGTTGAGGGTGTAAGAAACAGAATGATGTAGAGGGATTGAACGGCTATTTCTCGGGGTAACTTGGTTTGGGGGGTAGGAGGTTGGCATTGTAGTTCATTTTACCTAGCTGGGAGAGTTGGGAGTTGAATAGTTGTCCTTCAAGTTAGTTAATTGACCTTTATTGGTTTCCCCGCAAATTCCCGTCTCTTTTGTCACGGTTGCCCCAGCATATCAAGGCCCTCGCTAGATCATAACCCCTGTCACTGTGCTCATCAGACAATCCGAGTGACCTTCTATGAAGTTCCCAACAGTGCAGACAAACTACCCCACAGCCCCGGAAAGCTCACAATTTCATGCGATAGCCAAGTGTGAACCAGAGAGGCTGGGCCTTTTCTTTCTTTGCTCTATTTCATACAAATTCAGGATTTTCCGTCCGTTTGTAAACCCAGAGGAATTGATCCGTTGCTGTTGCAATCGCACCCCCAAGAATCGATAATAATGGTAGTTAACCCTAACCCTAGCATTTCTCCCAGATATCACCCGACAAAGTATCGTAGCGGCGGGGAGTAACTCGAGCTCAAACTGTAATCCAATAAGCTCGACTCCCCCCGAGGGCCAAAAGAATTCTGTCAAAAACAAAAAATCGTCTGAAGGTTGGTTGAAGGTACAACCTCCCCCTGCGCATTGCCCCCATCTATTTATCCCCAGAATTACTCACTTTCTGTATAATAGGAAGCCGGAGCAGCAATATCGGGAATACAAAATTAGAGATATATAGAGACTTACGCCATGTGGTTCGGCCACCTCCTGGCGGATCGCAAGTCCTACCCTCAGGGAATAACCTCCCGGCGAGCCAACTTGGGCAAGTTCTCAAGTCCGCAGGAGCGCAAGGAAACCATTAGGCTAAATCCCTCGCGATAGTGGTTGCTAATTTTTGGAAATTCCAAGGCCTCTTGCAGCCCATCATAATATGGTGGGTTGGTGAAACCCGTTGCCAATTGGGCAAAGCATACCGGACCCTGGGAGAAAGCAAT
>QOVD01003543.1:0-11881 GCA_003521225.1 Tuber microsphaerosporum | reverse complement strand
TCTCCACTCCCCTCCCCTCCCCTCCCCTCCAGTTTACCGCATCATACCCATACAACAACTCATATCCCTAGCCTATCCCCAATCACATCACCCTAAAAGTTACAAGACAGAAAATAAAAATAAAAAAAGACAATTGGTAGAATTGTAATTATTCATTTCAACGAAAAAAACAAAAAACAAGAAAATCAATCATATCTCAATCGTCGTAATCCTATCATACCCATGATATTACAAGTGGGAATAAAATGGAAATTTCCCCCAGCTGAGTTCTCACCATCTCACCACAAGTACTGTGCGAGTTACAGTTACGGTTGCTAGTTACCGGTAGCTGGCTAACTAACTAACCTGGTATAGTACCGGTGACCACTGGTATTATTTTTACTTCCACTCGCATCGTACAAGTAATGTTTCTTCCTGAAACAACGGATGCTTAATAAACTGATGAGCAAGAAAAGGAGAAGGAGGAGAAGGAGAAGGAGAAGGAGGAGGAGAATTTCAAGATTAGTTTTTCCCACAGTTCCTCTTTCCTCTCTCTTGATTGGAGGGTTTACCTATTTCAACATTATTATTATTATGGGAAGTTATATATACCGTATTTTTTCGCCGTTATAGAGTTTTTTCGCCAAGAGTATTTGCAAGGCTCAATCTTTGTATGGTGATCAGGCTCCGAGCACCGCCCAACTTAAGGATCACCCAGTCTTGGCGAAAAACTCTATCCCTTGGGCGGTGTGAAACAGTTAAAATTCGGACCATGTCGCGCTAAGCCTGTTTGTAGAACGACTTGAGCTTCGTGATTTGCCGAGTATGTCTTGACTCACTAAGAGTGCTGAGTCATTTAAGCACTCAGGCCATCGAAAACCAGAGTTTCTGGCCAAATTTGGCTGACTATTACCAAGTCTGGTCTTAGCGTGACATGGTCCGAATTTTACTGTTTCACACCGCCCAAGGGTTATATAACTTATATAACGAGAAAAAAATACGGTACCGCAATGGTCATTCAAGTTCCATGGATGGAGGAGCTCTACATTTCTATTAATTTTTTTTTTTTAAAAAAAAAAACTCGTAGATTTAGGGCTACGGTATTCTCACCCTAACTTACCGGTACAATAGCCCTTAAACTTCACTATTATTATTATTATTCTTGGATTTTGTTGTAATTGTGGTACATACGGTAACTATTGCTGTTCCGTTGCTGGATGGACGGATGGATGAATGGATGTATCGGTATGAGGGTTTCATAACAGGGACGGTAGGTAGTCCATGGTTTTCCAGACATACCGTACCGTAGCGTGGCATGGTTGTTGTCCGTCCGTCGTTCTTGTCTTGTCATCGAACCCCACTACGGTACTGTATCATGGCTTATCCGGTTACAAGAGGCTATCCCACGTTACCCAGATATTATATGACAGCCCTCCCTCCCTCTATCTATCTAGAGCTACCGGTAATCTGCCAATTCTATGTAGCACCGGCCGGAAGGTAAAGGAAAGAAAGGAAAAAAGAAGAAAAAAAAAGAGGCACAGCGTTAACTTAGGCTTAAGGCTGGGCTGAAAAGCCTGGTCCAGTCAGTTACAAGTATCATAGTTACATAGGTAGCTACCTACCTACCTACCTACCGTAGTTGGGCTATTCACCGTTGCCTTGAATTTAAAGCCCTAAACTAGCTCGAATTAAGCCAATTCAACCCTCTCCTCCTCCTCCTCCCAACAGAGCGCAGAGGGAGAGAGAAAGAGAGGGGTTAGAAAGAAAAGAAAGAAACTCAATTGCAGAGATATATACAACACACCTGGGGAAAAAAAAATCACATCATATCATAATATCATAGCTTAGCATAGCAATAAGATAGTAATAGTCTAGTCATCATGATAAATCTAGACATCACCATTTTGACAATTTACCATTTTTTTTTTCCCACACACACATACATACATTACATACCCTTACCGGTAGTTAGATCAGCATCCGGTTATCAATCAATCAATCAATTCAATTCAATTCAATTCAATCAATTAATTACCGGTAAGCGTGGCAGGCAAAACAATCAAGCAAGCGAGCAAGCACGCAGGAAAGAAAGAAAGACGAGTACCGGTAAACGTATGATGGAGTTAAGGCAAAAAAGGAAGCACGGTACTTTTTTTTATATTTATTTTCACCTTCCTTACGAAAGCGTGATATCTGGGGTACAGTGCGGTACTGTGCAATAGATAGATGGATGGATGGATGGATAGACAGACAGACCTACCGTACCGCATCCATCACACTTCTATCTATCTATCCACTCTACGATACCGTATGTACTGTTACTGTTACTGTACAATACCGGTATGATATGATGCTGTACCGTAGTTGCACTCATCACAGTTTTGCCAAGTGCGAACAACCAAGAACGCAAAAAGCCGGCAGCCAACTACGGTAGTCCAGTTCTAGCTATGATGGCTAGCTATTATAGTTAGGAACCATACCATACATCAATTCATCCATTCCATCATCATCCAATGGACGGCATTATTACAGAGGCTACTGTAGTTTCAACTTACGTAGCTATTATATACAGAACCAAAGTAACCATCATATACCGATACCGGTACCACAAGTCTGTATATCGTATCCCAATCCCGCGCAGGCGGGCACAGGCGTACGATACTAGCACAAATACAACCAAAAAGAAAACCAAACGGCAATTCCCGAGGGGAAAAGCCATCCATCGTCAACTATCTTTCTTTCTTTTCTTTCCTTTCCTTCTCTCCTCCTATGTGAAGAGGAAAAAAAAGAAAAAAAAGAAGAAAAAAATGCGTACCTAATCAATGCTTATCCAGACCCGCTTACTTACTCCACTCTCGTTCATCCCGCGCTAAACCACAAATGGGCGGTAATGGTGATGGTGGTGGGGGGGAAGGGTCAAAACATACAGTAAACCATCAAATTTTACCGAACAAGTAACAAACTAACCTACCATAGCCACAACTTCTCTATCTCTCTCTCTCTTTAGGTTTTAATAGGCGAGAGAAAATCAACAAAATTAATAAAAAAACACAAAAACACATTTCTTCGGCTCTGATCGGCCGGTCCGCTTCGCTCACTCACTCACTCATTCACTGGTTGGGTCTGTCTGTCTGTTCCGCCAGGCTGGGCTGGCTGGCTTGGTTGGTTAGCTTGATGGCAAACTTTCACAGTTTACCGATAATTAATTAATAAATATCCCACTTACTTAACTAAACTAGGAAGAAAAAGCTATCGTAGGTAGCGAGAAAAGAAAGAAAAGAAAAAAAAAAAAGAAAAGTAAAAAAAAAAAAAAAGGTTCCGTGGTGGGGGGCACAACAAAAAAAAAAAAAAAGAGAGCAAAGAAGGAGAGACAGTGTTCAAAGTCAACCTTGTATTGTATCATAACTAACGTGGCGTGCAATGATTGGAGCGGTATCCGTTACTTTATAAGTTAATGGGTGAAAGGAAGGTATAAAAAAAAAAAAAGGAAAAATGAAAAAGGAAAAAGGAAAAAGAGAAGAAAAAAAAGAAAAAAAAAACAGGTTTCACAAGGTGTGGGTTGTTATTGGCGGGATTGGATTGGGAGTTTTTTTGTGGTGGTGCTTGTGTGGTGGTGGTGGTGGTGGTGGGGGGTACTACCGGTTATGATAGTACCGTAACAATTGCTGTGCTGTACCGGTACCGGTACTAGTATCATAACTAGTAAAGTGAAGTGAAGGAAAGAATGCAAAAAGATGACTTAGATAGATAGATAGATAGATAGATAGATAGAGGTAGAAAATAACATCAATCTGGAAGACGCCAAAACGGTGCCATTGGCTCCAAGTCGTTTATCTACGATTTGGATTAGACTACGATAAATGGTTTCCCAGATTATGGTATCATAGAACTCAGGATTGGTTGGTTGGCTGGCTAGGCGGGGGTTTGTCGCAGAGCGTGTGATTCAGTGTGATAGGCAGGTATGTATCGTAGGCTCAAAAAAACCTCGCAACCAAAAAAAAAAAAAAATTTGATCGAGCGAGCGAGAGAAAAGGGTGCGAGTGCCAGATCATGCTTCACCCTCTTCTTCTTCTTCTACTATCACTCACTTGACTTGACTAGACTACCGGTATTTTACCTTTGGTTATTGCACGATTCGGTCGGTAACTGTGCTTGCTTGTCCAGTCCAGTTCCAGTCCAGTCACCTGCCTTGTTTTGCTTGCTCACTTGCTGCACTTTGCGAGGGGGGATTCAATGAAATTGGGCCTGGTGGGAAGCATTGACGATCTACCGGTATCGTATCGTAGCATACTGTAGTGCACGGAAGCGTTTAGCTCCTACCATACAGTAGGCTGTAGCCGTGCGAAAGAAAGAAAGCACTTTCCATACATACAGTCTATTCGACACTCGACCCTACTCAGAAAAAGGCGCGAAAAGTAGAAAAGTAAGGGCAAGGCAGGAGGCAACGTGTTTAGCGCAGGTTCTAGGAAATACCGTATCACGGATTCATCGTGTCTCCGAGATGGGTTGTAGACACTTTGCGATCATTGGGAGACCAAGCGGATTCATTGATCATCTGCTCCACCTTGCCCCTTCCTCCCTTCCCTTCCTCCCTCATCCAATTCCGGCATACACGCGCTTCTTTGACACGTTCGATTCCTCTGCTGCTAATGAGATTTGGGTGCTGCTGCTGATGGTGGTGGTGGTAGCGGCAGTATTGGTGGGCCACCGCAACTACCACCACCAGCGAAAATTAAAATAAGGTCCTTGAGGTCATTCGGATGGTGAGGAAAGGTTGGCACATTGTGCAAGTTCCCGCGTCTGCAAGGGGGGAAAAAGCTGAGAAACAAAGAGAGGGGAAAAAAGTGAAAGAGGGAACATCAAAATTAAAATTAAACTTGGATATTTTGATTTCCGATTTAATTTCATAGAAAATTTTTTTATTTCTTCAAAATATTGAAATGAAAAGCGTATTATGATACGAACAATTTAAAATTTGAGAGATCATATCGAATCATAGCCTGCCAATATCTCAACAGGTTTTTCCGGGGCGATTTACGGTGCTCGAGTGTTTGTGAGGAGGGGGGCGGGGGGTGTGGATGGAAAGTCTGTTTCGAATTTCGGTAATTTTTCCGAATCAGCACTCACGCGTACGGTAAGGCTATCTCATCACGGAAGATTAACTAATGATAACCGTGGCTAGACCGACCTAGCAGAACAAGAGAAGAAGGAGGCTGTCAAGTCAAGGCATGCCCGCAGCTCATCGATTCTCAACCTCGCTCTTGTTCCTGGCTCCAGAAGGACGTTTGATGCTGAAATCCCTGTGGCGAAGAACACCGCACCACTCGAGCCAACTCGGAAGAGGGCAAAGCGGTGAGAGGGTTGCCGCAGTCGAATATCTTTGGTAAGCACAATGATAGGCATGATACAAGTACCTTCTTTCACTGAATTCCTTGGGAGCTCGGTCAATCCCCAAACCCAGGCGGATGGCTGACACCAGCAGCTCGGAAGCTGGGGCTTGTTTCAGGATTCCTTTTCTTGAATGATTGGTTGATAACCACTCAAGTCAACCGTATGGCAGTTGAAAGGATGGTGGGAAAAGCCATCAGCGGCGGTCTTTTTCCTTTTTGCCCCTACTTTCTTTTTCTCTCTCTTATTTCTCTCTCTTTTCTTTTCTTTTCTTTCTTTTGGTAGAGAATTTTTTTTATTTTTTTTGTTGAGTGTGGTGGGCAGCCCATAAAAATTGATGCGTTGGCAGAGGAACCTTTCGTCAACCCTTTAACCCTTTTTCTTGGATCTCCGGATGGGGAAACATTCATGGTTGTAAGCGAGATAGGGAAGTTCAGAGTGCCTTTTTTTTTCTTTCTTTCTCCCTCTTTCCAAAGCAGCCCTCAATACCCTGTGTATTTCTCGATCTGATTTCTTTTTGGCGATACAAACTGTGCGCAAGCCCGTCGGTCAGCTTGCCAGAGGGGGAGAGGGCTTTTGGTGTGTACTCGAGTATTGAGGAAGCCGGAACCTTGAGAAGAAAAGTTTCCCATGTCCAAAATTTTAGGTTGACCGCCCATTTGGTCACGATCGGTGAGGCCACAGCAATGAATCGACCCATCTTATCGCCGCTGCGGTCCTACAGCCGGGAAAAAACGAAGGCAGGCTTTTTGTTCACACTTCACAAGCCTTCCCCCTTTGTGGATCGCCTGCCACCTACCGATGGTAGCTGCCCGTCTTTCGTTCGTTCGTCGGTCAAAAGCTGGGATGAGTGAAGACTTCTAATTTTTTCCCCTTCCCCCCTTCCCCCTTCGTTAAAACCCAGCCACGATATCAATTACCTCTTCTTGATATCATTACCCTTACCTAAATGTCTCCCCGGGTTCCTTGTATACAAGCTTGCGTACCGGTACAAATTAGTTAGTGTAGGATAGAGTAAGGCCGGCTCCTCCATCAGAGTCGTGCCTAAAAAGGTCGACATCGCGGTAGGTATGAACCCTGGCCCTGACAATTAGCACTTGACTTCTCCACCAAAGGAGCCACCGACGCAAGGGCTGGTCAATCCAGAGCTTCGAATGATTCCCCTGTCGAAGCAAGGCTCATACTGTAGCCCCAGAATTTTGATGTTTCTCTCGTCCAGCAAATGAAAAAATTGAAAAAATAGATAAAATAAATAAAATCATCGTGTTACCCCGGTCCCGTCGACGGTTGCACGTACGAGTCGGAACTCCACTGGCTTCCCGCGCCCTCGCAGGTCGAGATCAGCGTCGTACGCATATGCAAGTGGCTTTTTCATGCACAGCAAGCTTGCGTGATGCAAACTGCAGCCCCGCCGCCTGCAGGGACCACACATAATACGTGTATACAACCGACACCAATGAATTCCGCAGGGCACATGTTTTCTTGTCATTTTGGTCCTTTTTTTTCTTTTCTCAAGCGTGGAGGGGGGGGAAGGAAAATGTTGTGCTCATTGCTTTTTCAGCCTAATCGGACTTGTTTGGGGAATCTGAGTGATACCTAATGATGTAGGGAAGGAGCGCTGCCACTGCACAGGTGCCACACGGTATTGTTCCTTCCCTTCACTTCCTTGTCCGCCCAAAACTAAATACCGGTGCCGGTAATCGGAACAGAATATACACTCTTGAGGCGTTCGCAAAGTCATGCCTAATTTCAGAACCAGTCAGTATTGTGCAATTGAGAATTGGGGGCGAGCTTATTGCCCCCCTTGGCTCGCTTTCCCCCCTCTTCCATCCTCCGGGCATGTGATGAAAATAGCAAAGAAATCGGAATCGTTTGTAAAGCTGCCACTGAAATTTACACGCCCTTTCATTGTTGATTGTAGTGCCGAATGGAACGGCAATGTGCATCTTGCCGTCACGGGCACCTCTGAGCCGCGCGGAAAGCGGCGCGGATTGAGGCCAGAAACGGCACAGGAGGTGAAGAGAAGGGGGTAAACAGGCAAAAAAAAAGAAAGGAAGGAGAATAAAAGAAACAAAGAAAGACAAGAGGAGAAAGAGGAATATAAACAGGGGAGCGCTAAGAGAAATATCCCCTTACTCCAATTGTTTCACTATGGAGAGGAACTCGAAGTGCGAAGTCGATGTTGGTTGCATGATGCCCAAAGGCCGGTGGGGAGCGGAGATGGAGCACAGGCTTTGTTTTTTTGTTCTCATTCATTAGATTATCAGTCGGTACGGGTGCTACGCCTAACTCCCGTTGCGTGGATTTCTTGACGGATGTACTCGTGTATCATGGGTCTTCATCGTCGGTGAGATGAAATCAATTGAACAGAACGAAAGCAGCATTGTCCGGACATGATGAATAGTCTTCGGGAAGCAGAAGAAGGTTATGATAGAAAATCTAGTGCCCCGGCAATCATAGGAAATCACTCATCAATGCCTTGGATGCATAACTTAATGCAGGAGAGCAGAAAATCCCATGGATCGCAAACAAGGTTGCAGTACATATTGCAGGGTGCTTTGACGAGAGACAATAAAGAAGGCATAGGGAAGTATTGTACATGCTTCTATTGCAGTGCCATTTTTTTTGTCTTATCGGGAGTGGAGATAAAGAAGGGGACCTGTACGAGGCCGGCAGAGGAACGGAAGGAATGAGGTAGAAAGGCAGGGAGGAAGGAAGGGGGAGCGGTGCTCAAACCCGCCGCTTCCTCCTTACCTTTTTGCCTTTGCCCTAGGCAGCTCACGTCGGCAACATAATGGAGCGGAAGCAAGGGCTTTGTCCAGCGATCCTTTTCCTTTTTCCTTTGCCTGACCGAAATACCGAGTATATGACAATTGATCTCAGGGTGTGAGATGATCCCGGAGAGTTACGCGAGTGCGCGTCCGTCAAGCATGAGTGGCCCATCTGCAGGCGTTTGTTGGGCCCGTGTGATATGTTGTTTCGGTCCTTTGTGCATTCTCGTCGGAGGAAACGGTTGTATAGAGAGAGGCAAAAATAGGGTTTTATCGAAGAACAGCCACTGGCGCGATACCAAACAGTGGAAGTTGCGGTGAACAACCCCCCCAGAAAATAAGAGGTGTAAAAGTTTGTATTTTGCCTCTACAAGAGCTACATCATCATAAGTGAAATAGAAGCTTCATTTACTTCCAGGGCTGCTCATATCAGATTCATCACCAATTGCACAAGGAAAGCAGAGTGCATAGATTACCGTACAGCATATCTCACTCTGCCTTATATTCGTGACTTTGTTGAAAATGCCAAGACTTCTAGTTACTGCTGCCCCTCGGTGATAGCTCGCCGAGATCAGTGGGGCGCTGAGACCACCTCAGAGCACTCCAGCGCCCATAATTGTTTTAAACCCCTTGCTTTTTTACAGATGCCACTAGTACTTGCCGCCTTGCGTTCTGTGAATGCTTTCGTTCCAGGCTGAAGCGCCATTGTGAAAGAAGGAGGTAGGATGGGTGATGTTGATACGCACCCATCTCGTCCCTGAGATGATGGTGTGAATTTGAGAAGCAAACCCGATGAAACATATCGTATACTAACTTTGCCTCTTTTCCCCCGCAACCCCAGGCCGTCGTAGTGTTGAATCAAGCCATCAACGAAAGGGCGGCGAGCAAAACAGCCGGAAGGGCAGCATAATCCGGAACGCTTACCAACTGAGGGCAGTTTCTTCAACATCTATCTTAATCTTGCATCATCTGCCGTTACCTCTCTGTCGTTATCCGCCGAGCAGCCTTGGAGGTTGTACTCGTACATCCAATCAGTGATGCCTCATTCAACATATTATCCGATCAGCTCAGCGTTGTGAGTCTCGTGTCTCACGCTGAAGCAAGCAATCCGCTTGTAGGACAGATCGATTTTCTGGTCACGTCAATTCACATCGCAGCAGCCAGGGGTGGGGTTGGACTATCCAAGCACACACACCACCCCCTCTACCACCACCACCATTCTCACTCGCAGATTACTGATTCCGTCAATCGGCAGAGACCACGCGATTTACCTCACTGGGGGCTATTCAGAGTTGTTCCATCCGGCTGTCGCGTGTCGTTAGGTGTTTTCAACCATGAGAAGGATTAGAACCGGATGTGCTACTGGAGACTAGTCAATCTCTGATTAACGACAATTGTTTTATTGATTATATCATTCGACCGAATTATTTTTTTGGGGGGAGGGCTTTTTTTTTTCCTCCTCTGCTGCACAGGCTTCCTTGCGGCGATCTCCTCTGCTTCTTCAAGTTTCTCCCAGATCCGGAGGGCAAGCAACGAGGAAGCTGCTTGAGTACCCGAGTCGGTAGGAGAGACACCAAAAGGCCACTGGTACCAAGTGCAGTTATCAGAACGGCCAAGGCGAGGAGACAGCGCCTCCAGTTCCGCCCGCCCTACCCTACTGTTACCACATACCGGTACCCTATCTTGTTATCTACCAAACTCAATCAATTGCTTGTGTGTTCACGCTTGCCGGTGGTGGGTGGAAAAGAATACTGGATATATTTTAGTCGCTGTTGATACTGTTGTATGATACAGAGTCTATTTGGAGTTCTCTCCATCTCTTAGTTGGTGACAGAGTCCCGTATTGTACCGTATTTTACAAGTTTTATGGGCGGTCATTTCTCCTTCCCATTACCTTGTCCTCTCGTCTAAATCCCTCCAATAAATTCTCTCTCCAATGAGAAGGCCTGATGGGCTGCTTCCATTTTTAAACCATGGAATCTCCTTGCCAACGCACACTCCACCCCCTAATCACTCTAGCCGCATTCTGCAGACCGCTTGAACATTTCACCTAACCCTGAGTCTAACCAGAAACGTTTCTGCCGCGGCCGCAGGACCAATTATTATCGTCTATTTTTTTCTCAACCCTTGCAACTTCCTTTCTTTTTCTTTCTTTTTTCCTCTCTTTTTTTTTTTTTTGGTCCTTCACTTAGCAGGTTGGGGGTTGACCAATCAAAAGAGACGTTGGGCTCCCCGACGGCTTTCCAGGCCAGCCAACGACTTTCTTCCACTGCCTGGTTCGTTCGTTCCTTTGCTCGTCGGACTGGAGGGTGGCCCTCGCTCTCCGCAGGGGAAAAGGATCAAGACTGGAAAAAAGGGAAAAGGGAAAATCGAGGAGGGATGGGGGGGCTAGAGGGGTATCAGGTTCAAGCGACTTTGGTGTGCTGGCCTTTTTTGGGGGAGTCGCTACAAAGTGTATGGCTTTTTTTTTCTTTTTCCTTTCCTTTTCTTTTTTTTATGATTGCCCATCCTCTGGTTTGGAGCAGGCTCTTTTCGGCCATCAGTCGCTTGGGCGGCACTGCTGCCACAATACTAGCACCGGTACTCGAGAATAGTACTGTGGGTTATGTTTTTATTTTATTTATTTTTATATGACCCTTTTTCTGTATTTTATTTTATTTTTATACACGGATTTTGTTAGCTAGTGTAGCAAGAAAAAATATGAAGCAGGCGCGAGTGAAAACTGAAGAGGGATTGGGTGGGTGAGAGGAGGAATGGATGAAGCGGGCAGGTCAGAGGGGGCCACAGTGGAAATGGTGGTGGTGGGCAGATTTGGGTGGATACGGCACTGTGCTCGTACATCTCATACGTACCGGTATTGGTAGAGTTCATGTTGCTGTGGCAAGAAATCGGGGGACGATGACACCCAGAGAAACATACTCGAGCAGTGTGAGGGAGAGTGACAGATAGTGAGTGAGAGGAATTCCACCAGTTCGGTATCATAGGTACAGTACAAGTCGTGATGCCTTGTCTTAGCTGGGGGGCAGTTAGGAGGGCCGATGGATGGGGCAATGGACGAACGAGAGGACCGACCAAAGGCTGTCAACGGCAAGGAAACCAATAGACCAATAGCGCCACCCCCCCTCTCCTTCCCTCCGGTTCACAGTTAGGTATTCCCAACCACCGGTCCTTGAGCGGTATTGTTGTTTTTTTCCAGTGGTTTTTTTTAACCTATCCATTCTGTTACAGAATTCAACTTTCGGCACTATTTTGACCTGTTTTTGACGTACTGTGGGCTCCTCCTCTCCTCGGCAAGTCCGAGTTCAAGTATCCCCTTCACTGTACCAAGGGAAAGGACGGTTTGACATCTTTTTATTTTTTCTTTTCCTTTCACCATTACCCTTCCCATTGCCATCCCTCTCGCCCCTCCTCCCTCACCCCTGTCCCCCTGTCCTCCTGTCCTCGCCGCCCAGCCTCCACTAACGAGAGACTTCGAGCCTCCTTACAGAAAAACAGGAATTGAGGAAGAGATTGATTGAGCAAGCGGAGTGGGAAAAAATTGTGGATTGAGGGCGAACCACGGTGCTGCTGCTGCTAGCTTAACTTGCTGTGATATCATTCACTCACTTCTCATACCTCTTCTCACATTATTGCGATAGTCCACACATATACACACTTGACGGTACATATCATTCTGACCTGCCTCCTCCTTTTCTTCTCCGCACCACACCTCTCATCGCCCCCCTCGACTGCCCCCTCCTCCC
>QOVD01003534.1:0-15246 GCA_003521225.1 Tuber microsphaerosporum | reverse complement strand
AACGAAGAAAGAAGTAAAGCCGACCGGGGCGGCCGCTAAGCGAGGCTTGCGACCGTGGGACGAGGAGGTTGGTGAGAAGAGCCTTCAAACAACTTCTAGGACAACACTTTCTCAAGGCGAGGCCATAGTAAAAGAAGAAGAAGGAAGTGTCGTCACCCCCTAGGCAACAAGGCCACCAGAGGGGGGAGAGGGAGGTGGATGGAGTTGACGATGATTTCTCAAGGTGTTGAGATTTCAATCGCCGGAGGTGGAGAGGAGATCGTTCGTGCTAACTACCCGTCGGTCACTGCCCCCTTATATAGGCGTTCTTCCCACAACCCTAACCCTGGTGACTCATACCTTTAAGTCACACAACCTCATAACTCGTAGCGAGTCATGTGCGAAATCCATCAGCTGACTTCTAACAAGTCAACTGTGCAACATACCTAAACCAATCATAATCCAAATAACAAGTCATGTGCGCAACTCGCGTCACATGAGTGAAACCCATGACTCGTAATGTGAGTCATGTGCGAAAGTTCATAAATCATATGACCACAATCGTAGTCATGTGGGAAACATCAACCAATAACCTTATAACGATGACATCGCAAGTGCGACTCAAGTGAAACAAATCACAAACCTATGACTCATAACCATGAGTCATGTGAAACCATATTTCTCGCTTAGTCAGGTTTGTGACAGTAGCCATTGAAGCCTCCCAGTACCGGTAAGACTCTGCGTAAGGTTTGTGCGCTCTGAAACATGCCCAACACTGTTAGGTCGAGTCTGGCTGAAAATAGAGCAATTTCAAGTTGTTCAAAAATTGTGAGGGGCATCCATTAGATAGAGAGAGCAAGGAGAGTGATGGAGAGATTTTTCCAAGTATGAGAGATCTCATTCATCCTAGATTAAGATATCAGAACAGGTATTTTCAGTATTGTGTACCAAATAGCATCAAGTCAATTATAATGTTCTGAAGTATCCAGAAGTCTCCACTTGCGATTCTAGACTATGAGACATATCAGCAAATGGTATACAGCCCTCCTGGTCCACCAAGGGGGGTTATAGTCCCTGTGGTGCACCCTGGTGCCCCCTGGTTCACCCTGGTTCACTTTTTCAGTAAAATATTGAAAAATGTGGATCAAGATGAATCGGAGTCGACCAGGAGCGTTCAGGACCTCCATGGTCGCCCCTCTGACATTTTCCTGATGCAGCACTATACTACAAGATAGTATGAAGGGCTATTGTCAGCAAGCTTTGACCCTCAGTCAAGTTGTCCTATTTCTACAAAGATATCAATAGAACATTAAGTCAACTAGGTGTGTTTCTTTGCTCATCTTTCACAGGTTTAAATGCCAAAAGCATGCTACAAAATATTACCCACTAAAGTACATATAAAGTATGAGAAGTGCTAAGTTTCAATCATTTCCATTTAAATAACTACTGTGAAGATCCAACCCATTTTAGGTCTTTGAATAAAAATATATATATACTGTACCTCTCAACTTTAGCTCATTCCAAACAGTAAAAATACTTCAATTTTCGAGATAAAGACTATATTAATCATGCCTTTTTTCATAGCCCGAAATTCCTCTTCCAGTGGCTTTAGGCAATCTCGCTTCATACCAGCAAATGGAACAGGAAAGTACACTCTCTGTTCAAGTTGCTTGTTGTTTTTGTTATAGCATACTTGCTAAAATGACTCCCCTGTTCATGGGCACTTCTGCGTACAAGATTTAAGTATATATCATCTGTGAATAAATTTGTATACTATGCTAACTAACTACAAACTAAAAACCAAGAAGAAGAGAGTAGCCTAGTACCCTCACTTTTGCTTGGGGTACTATCCTGCTAGCCAGAATTAGTACTTGATTGTTTGAAATTTTATTAAGTAAAGCAAAGCTCCTACATCAATATTATACTATTATAATCCGCATTTGCCCAAGGGCTAAAGTCAATCCAGTGAAACTTATGTTTTTATTTTTATTGGGAAATGATTATAATCACTCTGATATGTATATACAAATATATTAATTCAAATTTCAATTTTACTAGTACCTAGAGCCTAAGTACTAGTAGATGGCCATATGGTTTAACCTAAGAGTTACTCGTAATTTTCTAAATATAGAAACTATATCAAGAGCCTATAAAACTTTGTCAAAATTTGGGCCTCTTAAATCTATTTATTTTAAGTATGATACATTTATCTAGTAAACAATTATCAAGTATCTAGAAATCACTTTTGCTTTAATTATACTCAAAGGCAATTGCAAAATCATATAGTACTCATACTAGTAAAGAAATAAGAGTATGATTGAGTTGGCATCTAGGGCTCTCAACTCTAGCTACTAGCTCATAGCCTCTATATCAACCAGGGGGGGATCAAGGAACCAAGTTACCGCATCCGTTTATTGACATAATATGTTAACTTGAATATCACCTATGCTTCTCTATGCAAACTCTCTACATAAGGTACTATTGCAGTATCATACCTCTTTCACACATCAGCCCCATAAGCTACATACACTGGCCTGTTAAGCGATAGTGTATCATACAAATTAAAAGGTCATCTGCATTTATGAAGTTACAGAACTCTGAATAATAGACTCCCTATGATATATTTTATAATACCTTAATATAACCTAAGCTAAAGTCAACTTAACACGCTCAACAAATTCATAATAAAGATATGATACCACACTGACCCCACTACACCGGGACGCACCCCCCGAAAAAAAAAATTAATTTGTAGTATCATATCTGCGAATGTTACCCTTCTTTCCAGCAGTCTTTGTTCGCTAAAATGTATGCTTATTCTCCTTCTGTTAGATTTTTATGCACATTAGTATGCCAAGTATGATACGATAAAGACGAGTGACCGACCAGTAAGAGATACTGTACAAGTGCGATCTTCCTTGAGTATCACATCAAAAATATTTTGATTCCTCAATAATTGAGTTAAGAACACTGAAAAAATTGTAAAAACAAATTGTAACAAAATTGTAACAAAATTGTAAAAGAATAGATTTTTTTTTTCTTTTTTTTTTTTTCTTTTCCTGTTTTCCACGGTATTACTCGCTTGTTTTGGTGTTATAGACGATGTCTTGGGGTGGGAAAGGTCCAAATTTGTGTACATGGCAGGCTCCATGTATGGCACTCGTGACGCTTGGACGGTTTCTTCAACGGTGCTGCCTATTTAGGCTTAGATCTGTGATTTCTGCCTTTTAGGAAGGCATCATTCCCTAAAAAAGATATTCTTAGATACCAATGATAATTCTACACTACTCTAAAAACGGGTGGTGCTACAGATAAAGAACTGACCAATAGATAAACTTTTTGATGGCATCATTTAAGTTTTTTCTCTCCAGGACGACAACGCTCAGCTTGGATTGCGTGAGATGGTTTTGGCTTGTGTTGTAATGAGATGGTGGGGCACATTGCCCCTCTTTTCGACAGTCATGGCATTCCGCCCTTTATTTACCCCCGACTTCCCTTCCTCTTCCCTCTATCCCACCAGACTCAGCAAACCACCCAATAATACACAGCCTCTCTCACAGAAGCTATCCACACACTAGTATACAATGGCCACTCAAACTCCTGCTGGAACGTGAGTATTGTTTGCATTGATTGCATGGAAATAGACGTTAACTCTAAGCCAGTCTCCGCCTCGGAAGCATTGCTCCCGACTTTGAAGCTGAGACCACCACCGTTTGTCTCTCTATTCCAGGACAAGAACATCCGTTGGGCTCCCACTAACCATTCCAAGGGCCCTATCAAGTTCCATGAGTTCATTGGAGACAAGTGGGTTGTTCTCTTCTCGCACCCCGAGGGTACAAACACACCTTTCCGATTTATGTTTCATTTCATCGCTGATCATTGAAGATTTCACTCCTGTCTGCACCACTGAGTTAGGAGCATTCGCTAAGCTCGAGTCTGAATTCACCAAGCGTGGTGTCAAGCTCATTGGTCTTTCTGCAAACACCATCGAGTCTCATGGACTATGGATCAAGGACATCGACGAGATCTCTGGATGCAACCTCAAATTCCCTATTATTGGAGACAAGGAGAGGAAGATTGCGCACGCTTACGATATGTTTGTTCCCCAGTAGAATAGGCCAAAAATTAAACAAGGATAAAAAGCTAAATCTGATCTCGGCAGGATCGATTACCAAGACACCACCAATGTTGACTCCAAGGGAATCGCTTTCACCATCCGCTCTGTCTTTGTTATCGACCCAAAAAAGACTATCCGTCTTATCATGGCTTACCCTGCCTCTACTGGGCGTAACGCAGCTGAAGTTCTCCGTGTCGTCGACTCTCTGCAGACTGGCGACAAGCACCGGTAATTACACCTTTACCTATTACTTCTAAGAAGAAACAAACTCATAGAAACAGTATCACCACCCCTATCAACTGGGTTCCTGGAGACGATGTTATTGTCCACCCCTCTGTCACTAACGATGAGGCCAAGGTATATCCCAATATATCCCCCGATATCGGCGTTGCTGACAAGCCCTAGACCCTCTTCCCCGACTTCCGCATCGTTAAGCCATACTTGCGATTCACGCCTCTTCCCAAGGAGAAGACCACCGCCGCTTAATTGCTAAAAAAATAATGGGATATCAGGTGTAAGCTACTGTAAATTGAAAGGAGTCTTTCGCCCTGTTAAGCTCATGGTCTCCATTCAATTTACCATCATTTCGAGCGCAATAGCATGGCACTTGTAATACATTCATTCATTCAAGCACGGTAAGCTATAGCGATCCGATTTTATGACTACCTGGTTATGCTCCCTACTTGAACAGGTAAGCTCAGATCTGCGAGTATCCTGCGTAAGTGCTCTCACGTAGAGACCATAAATAAACCCATCGTGCGGCACAGGGAACCACACAGGAATTCCGTAAGTTGTAATAGGTGGTTGCATCTAATTAGGATAGCACCACTGAAACCCCAAATCGCTTTTAAAATGTAAACCCCGCGCACGGTAGATAAAAGAAAAAGAAAGGATGAACGATAGAACAGTAATAATTTCAATATCTCTTACCCTACAATTACGTTAACTCAGCAATAGCTATCACTGTGCTTCAAGGATATATCTATGATATCACATGCCTGATGAATGATGGTTTATCCGCGTATGGCGTGCAGAAGAGACCGAACCCGGAAGTCATCTATATGTGATGAGTAGAGATGTGACCTGTCGCTATCCATCGCAGATCGGTGCTCGAGTATTGGCAGTGTTTTATCAGTGCTACAAGTACCTCTCTACTCGAGTAGGGCAGTGTGGTACGCCGTACAGTGCAAGTAGATTGAGGCTCGTGTTATATTGACTCAGCTACAGCGCAGGTAGGAGGTAATAGCATACCACATTCTAGGTGGAGAAGGAAACACACTGATTCTTACTGGGGAAAAGGTTTACGGTATATACAGTGCTGTATTCTAAACTCTATCTTACGAGTGATGGTGTGTGTATAGATATAATACATGAGCTATCGTACTTGTAGTGCTAAACCTTAAAACACACCCCCTTCTCTCCCTCTCTTTCGAAACCCTCCCCCCATAAAAAAACCAAAGAACAAATGACCCACCCAGAGGTATCAAATCTACTATACGCATCTCTATAACTTCGCCCCTCTACTCCCACCCCTCCTCCGGGGCCTACTAACCTCAATCTCCAGTTCCTCCACTCCCGCTCCCCCCTCAACATCTTCGGCCCCGTCCCTAACGCCGCCCCTCTCGAACAGCTCGCGCCCGCACTTCTCCGCCAGCTTCAGGACGCGAAAGCTAACGCTCTCGTTGTCGCGCCGGTTCTTGCCCTCGCGCCGGGATATAGCGATCTTCTCGACAAATTCCCACAGCCGACCATTCGCGATCCAGTCCGGCGAGACGCGCATTAGCGGCGGGGTGCGGCCGGATTTGGATTTTCGGATTGTGATTATGCCTTCTTCCTGGGAGCGCTGGAAAGCGTTCTTCAGCGTTTCCTTGTTGACAGCTTCGAAGTAGGAGATATCGCCTTGGTGGTAGAGGGTTTTTCCCATCTTTGGGGAGTTAGTTATAATAAATAAAAAAGAGCGGGGAGGATGGGGGCCGGAGGGAAGTACTAGCTGCGCCATGTCCTGGGCTTCACGTAGGTCCACCCATACTTCTTCCATCCCTTTCGGCGGGATAAGACCCATTATCGCGACCCCCGCGAGCCAACTGCCCTCAATAAATGGCCATATGAGAAAGCAGTAAAAGTCAAAGTTCTCCCGACCACATTTACGCTCCGCGTCCGAGAGTTCGACGTATGCAATTGTGCCATTGGGATTGTTAGTCACTGTGATTACGCTATCTGCTGCTAGGCCCGCAAGAGTCTTGTCGAGATTCGTAATGAGGCCTTCCGTCGGGAAGACGAATTCCCCGCGGAACAGCTGCGATAGGAAGGAAACCTGGTCTAGCAGGGTTTGGTATTCCACCCGTTGGTTGGCTGGTCCGCCACCTTGCTTGATCCTTGTGTACATTGCTGCTGCGACGATGGTCTCGCTGATGAAGAGGTGGATAACCATGTTCCTGTAAAAGCTTAACTGAAACCGGTCCACCGCGAAGAAAGTTTCTTCGGCGAGGCCGTCTACTCGACCGACTAGTTCTCCGAGAACCTCCAAACCACGCTTAACAACAGTTTCAGTCTCCGCACCACCGAAATGAGCTACTCTGCCGCCCTTAGCTCGTATCCTGGTGCGCAGCCATTCTATCCGTCGGACTAGCTCGGATTTGCCAACTCCCCGACCACGCAGGGTGAGCAAGATGGTGCCGATCAGGGAGGTAGGCATGACAACCGATACGCGGTTTATGTCGCCGAGGACTCTATACCCCAGACTTCGTAGGACCTTGAGGCGGACTTCAGGGGCAGCTCTGTCTACGGTTTTCTGACCAACGTCGGCGCCTCCTGGGTTGATTGGTGGGGGGCTTACGCCTATTGTGCCCTCGACCCGGACCTTGTCTATCTGGGCCTCGACGAAGGTGCGCAGACTCCAGGGCTCATGGAAACGGACATCTACCCTACCCATGTTAAGGTTGAGGAACTTGCTGCTGCTAAGGAAGTCCCAGAGATTTTCTTTAACTTTTGGGATTCCCAGTAGCTCGCTGACGTATGCCTCTGTCTCAAGAACTTTGTCGTATTGTGTTGAGACGGGAATAATCCAAGCGTCTTGGACTCTACCACTGAGAATTGAGTCTAAGATGAAACTAAGGATGCCGAATTTTGGCGTGAGTAGCTTGCCGGTTCTTGAGCGACCGCCTTCGATGAAGCATTCAAAGTTGTACCCACCAGATAGTAGTGCGTCAACATATGCTTGCACTGTAGCCGTGTATACCTCGTCGCCGCTGAATGAACGCCTTATGAACATTGCCCCTGCATGTTGGAGGAACGGACCAACAAGGGGAAAATTAAGGTTGTCCCCTGCCACCACTACGGGAAGGGTCAGTCCGAGCCGGTAGCAGATCACTTGCAGTGAGACGTAGTCTATGTGGGAGCGGTGGCATGGGAGGAAGATCAGCGATTGCTTGCGCGCCGCAGCTAGTTTGGCGGTTTCTCGGAGGTTTTGGATTTCGAGTGTCGAGACGTGGATTCCACGATGGTAGGTTCTTGCTAGGAGTTGCACGCAAACGAAGTATGCACCCTAAAATATGCCACGTCAATTGAGCTTTGCAAAAACGCCAATTGAGCCCGGGTAGTATACTCTAATAAATCTTTTACTCTCAAACTTGCAAATCATTCCCTCGACTATTTCCTCCGCGACCTCGTTTAATTGCTTCTCCACCTCCTGTAGCCTCTTCCGCCGTCCCTTCTCTTCATTGAACAATCCCATTCCATCCTCTACCACAACCCTCCGACCTGCTAGCTCCTGGAGCTTGGCCTTCAACATCCCACTATCAAGTACTCGCGTTTTCATCTCATCGCTGAAGCCCTTATAGAATATCTTCTGACCAATCGGCTCGTCATATGCACGCCATCCTGTACCGCTGTAATGAAGGGAGATCTCGCGAAGGAATGAGAAAGGGTCATCTCGGAAGTGCGTAAAGTTTGCAGTGATCAGGTTCCGGGATTCCTCAGAGGAGTTTGGACCCGGAAGCTGTTGTTCCGGCACTAGCGGTGGGTGTATTTGTAGGTTGGGTGGGAGAATATCGATGTCCGGGGCCGAGGTCGAGGGTTCTTTTGAGGTCATTTGTCGTGGTGTGGTTATGGGATGGTCGCGGAGGAGAGAGTGTGTGTATTGGCGTGTGTGCGAGAGAGGTTTGTTAGTTAGCCGGGCCCAATGGGCAGTTCCTGTCCAACAGACCAACACAGACGAGGGAAGAGGGGAGAGGGGCGCGATATAGGTGTAGGTATGATAGAGCTAAAGACTCCAGCGACTTCGGTCAGGTTAGGCTAGGTCAGTTCAGGTCAGGTCTCGAGCCTTGGTTGAGAAAAATAGGGAATTGTTGGTTGTTGAGACTATGAAATTTGCTGGTGCTCGAGTACAAGGAAAGCGTCGCCACTAACTTAGCATAATATTTAGGGGTCCGAGTGAAACCTAGCAGACTGTAAGGCGAGTGACCGAACGTTGGTGCAAGCTAAAGTCCGGGGAAAGCTGCATGTGGCCCATCATCCATTCATCCAATTCCACAATCACCACAATCGCCGCCTTCACCATCGCTTCTCCTCAACCCCCCCGACTGGCCCCCCCAAAAAAAGAAAAGGAAAAAAAAAACATTAGTAAAGCATACACCCCCCTCCAACCCAATAGCGCAATGGAGAACCCACAGAGATCGCTAGAGTCCACCCGCGCTCGCTTCAATCAATTAGTCTCTGCCCTCACTGCTTTCGACAATGCCCTTCGCACTGGGCCTCCCGAACAGCTCCCTCCTTGGTAAGAACCCCCGCCCCCAACATTATCGCTCACCATTTCATCAAATTCCTAACTATTAACATTATCATACGTGTAGGCAAACTCTTCAATCCCACTTCAACGTCCTATCCTCAACGCTAGATTCCCTTTCCCACACGCTTAACCAACAGTTCCCCCCACCTCAAGTTAACACTTCCGCGCTGGTCTCTTACCCACTCCCGAGCTTCCCTGCAAACAGCCAGGAAATCCTGCTATCCACGCTTCTCAACAAAAAGCTCAACCCAACAGTGCAGGATTGGGCCCTCAAAGCCCTCAACGCCCCGACCGTTAACAACGACGATTTATGGGATAGGGCAAGGGAAATCGTTCAGGAGCAGCAGGAAAGGAGGAATTGGTATGATGATATTTATAGCCTGGAAGAGCGAGAAGCCGGCACCGAGGGAATTGAAACGGGAATCAGTGAAGAAAAGGAGGAGAAAGAGGAAGCTATACCAGGCTTGAAATTGGAGGCTATTCTGAGGTTTATGGAGACAGGTGTTGCGCCGGCAGATCAGCCGGCGTTACCCATGGCCGCTATGCCTGGTACTGGCCCGATGAAGAGGTGATGGGATTGACAGGCTCCATCCTAGGATTTCTTTGACTATACAGTAATATCGGCGTTTGTTAGCTTCTAAAAAGCAGGACTCACCATTGTGATAATAATAATACCCGTAGTAGTTGATGGTATATGCCCTTGTATCGGTATTCTTCCGGCCCACGCTGCGAGGAGAACGGTACTCACCGGAGAGAATACTTGTGTCTTTGGGGGCAAACAAGTAGACTTTGCCATAGTGACCCAGAGACTCACAACGAAATCTGAACGGAGAAATCCTCGCTCACGACAAAACCTCCAACTGGCGTATAATGCCAACACTCAACATCCAACAAGGACTGGCCGCGGATCCAACATCAGTATCACCAACTCATTATATCCCGATGATTGGCGAGCGCGCACGGTCCACGCCAAGCCTACTAAATTCTTGTGCCTTGAGGCTTAGTAACCTGAACGACCCCGGAGAATTTTCCAATCCCTCTGAACACATTTCACCACGATATCACCCCCTTCCTGCTCTAACATCACTGCCACCTTAAACTCACCTTCCCCCCGTTCTTTCCTCCTCTATTCCCCTCCTCACCTAAATTTACTACAACCGCAATCATGGACTCTATTCTCCAATCCCTTGAAGGGCCCGTCTTCTCCGCAATCCGTCCCTACATAACCCCCTACACCTCCACCCTCCCACCATCTGTTCAAGAACCACTTTTAAACCTCCTCACACCCATTTGCTACAACAATTTAGTCCGTGACTTTGACCCAGCATCAAATCCACAATGCGTACAATACGCTATCTCCAAAGCAATCGGCCTGGGCATCGTCACGCTCTCAACAATCATTAAAGTCCCACAACTAATAAAACTCCTCTCATCACAGTCGTCCAAGGGTCTCTCCTTTCTCTCATACCTCCTCGAGACGACGGCGTTCCTCTGCACGCTAGCATACAACTTCCGTTCCGGAAATCCGTTCTCGACGTATGGAGAGATCGCCATGATAACCGTGCAGAACGTGCTCATTTCAACGCTCATTCTGCAGTTCTCTGGGAAAGGCGGATGGGGTGCTGTTTGGGTGGCAGCGCTGGCAGCGGCGGGGTATGCCTTGTTCAACGAGGGGATTGTGGGTCCGGATACCATGGTATATATTCAGGCTGCCACGATCCCGTTGGGGTTGGCAAGTAAGGTGCCGCAAATTATTGAGGTTGCGAGACAGAAGAGTACCGGGCAGTTGTCTGCTTTCGCTGTGTGTTCCTCCCTACATCTAGCCTGTTGAGAGGATTTTAAACTAATAAACTAAAACTATAGGTCTTCAACTACCTTTTTGGCTCCCTCGCCAGAGTATTCACTACACTCTCAGAGGTCAACGATCCTCTCATCCTCTGGGGATTCCTCGGCGGTGCCGCTCTCAACGCAGTCCTTGCTACACAGATGATGTACTACTGGAACTCCACCAAAAAGGGTGGAAAGAGCCCGAGCACTCCCAGCAAGAAGTTCTATGCTGGTGGGAAGAGCCCGAAGCCCAAGGGTGGCCCCAAGAAGCGGACATAGATCATTTTGTTCAGGTTTATACTATACTGTTTTTTGAAGAACGCTTGGGGAACTTGCAGGCAACAGGGGGGGCAAAGGGAAGGCTTCTCTACTTTAAGTTATTCATTTGTTTCTATTTTTGTTTTTATTCTCTTTTACCTCGACGCTTCGCAATTCACCGCGACAAAAGTCGTGAGCTTAGAGCTATGATACCTGTGATTTTAAGTTATTGAGTGGTGGTTCTCCTGGTAAGAAGGGGTGAGCGGTGATGGCCTTGCAGGCCTGGTTTCGGCTGTGAGTGTTATGCTAGGGAGATGAAATGTTTCAAGGCCGCGACACGGGCTGTGAACACGCAGGCACTGTACATATAATGATGAGGTGGGGGATCATCCTGGAATACGTCTTGTGATGGTCTTCTAATACCGGTACTTCACTTTAGGGATGCTCTTACTACACTACCGGTATATACATAACCGCCAAACCTCAAGCTACCGTAGCACTGTACACACCAAGCCTACCGTGCTGCATATATAAACACCGACAGCCGTGCCGCAAGATAATACGGCATAGCACAGTGATCCCACCCCAACCAGCAAGTGAGCCCCCTCATAAACAATCACTCACCCACCCACTCACTCACTCACCAATTTCAAGTCGCAAGGTCTTTGATCAATTCATGCTCAGCGAGCGACCACGTTTTCACTAAACAAGTTATGATACTACTGTACATACCTACCCCAATTATCCATCCCGACCTCTAAATTACCGGTAGGTAGGTAAAAACACGTGCAAGCCGAACTATTATACCGTTGCTACTTCCTTCCTTCCTTCCTACCGTCCCGTACCTCATCCCCACAGTGCGTACTGTAAACAACGGCAATCGACCCCGCCACAAAAGCCTCACACCGGTATCCCATTCATTCATTCACCCCGCGATAACACAACATTCAAGACAACTATCATAAATGTCCGGAGTCTGCACGGTTGGAGTAGGGGGAGCAAATTATAGTACCGGTGGAGCAAACATAGGATACCGATAGATAGTACGGTAGCGGTGGTAAAAGATTAAGTCAAGTTCGGGGAGGCGTAATTATTAGGGTATTGCACCGGCAAATGATGAGCGATAATCTTATAGCGACGACTACACCGGTATGATACATACATGCACATGTCCCTTCCTTCTAGGTAATGATTCATCCTATCACCCCCTCCTCCCCCCCCTCTCACTAAAAGTATCACATTGCGAAAGAAAGAAGAAAACACCCAAACCCAACCCCACAAACATTCTCCCCACACAAAGGAAATAGGGAAATACAGAGGCCAAAACGAGGGTATGTAATAGAGGATACAAGAGTATATAAAAAGTATGATATGAAAAATAATGAAAGAAACCACTGCCAAGAAACCTTGAAGAGAAAAAGTATCTAAAACAAAAAAGCTCTTTTAGAAGGAAGACAGAGAGCAAGAGAAAATGTAGGATGGGTACTCGCATCCGCTTGTCCCAGTCCTAGTCCCGTTCGAAAAAGTCTTGGGAGAGCAAGGAAGGGTAGGTAGAGCGGAGGTGCGGCGGTCAATGGTCAAACTAGAATGAAGACGGAAAAAGGTAAGAATTGACCGTGCATGAATGACCCAAGGTCTCCTTCTCCTCCGTTCAAAAATACGGACGGACGGACTTTCAGGTGCAAAAAAAAAAGATGAGACAACTCTTTTTCCCAAATCCCAAACTCCTTGATCCGGTAGTTTCCAAGAGAGAGAGAGAGAGCGAGAGAGAGAAAGAGCCAGGCTGGTGGATCGGTCGGTTGAAGAGGAAGGTAGATATAATTCGTGGATTGATTCATCACAAAAGTAATGCAGCACTTACCAGCCCAGATAGCACCCCAATAATAGCTGTCCCCCAGCTCTTAACTCCATTCTTTGTGCTTGCGCTCTTGGCCGAGACGAGTGCTGTGGGATTGTAATCGCGAGGTACCGCGCTGTTGCGCGTTCCGTCCCAGCAGTAGTCCTTGAAGCACTTTTGGCACTGCGCTGTCTGCGTCTGTCCCTTGCGCTCCTGCTCGCGGTGGACGATGGCGCAGCCGACGCAGGCATGCCAGTTCTGGTCGAAGGATGCATTGGCGCGGGTCGCGATGTTGTACCCGTTTTCGATCATCAGGTCGCGTTTGGACGCTGAGTATGCCATCTCGGTGGTGCTGATATTGGAGTTGAAGGTGTAGGGTGAGTTGGGGATGTAGACGACCAGTGGAGGGAACTTGCTTGTGTCTGAGGTTATGTTTCTGGCGTCGCAGCCGAAGAATGTTGGGCGGTTGTTAAGGCCGAGGTTGATGAAGGTATTGGCGTCCGGGACAGAAGGGAAAAGGGTTCCGTTGTTTTGGGATCCTTTGATCGCACGTTCATACGTGGCGATGAGGGCTGTGCCATTGGGCCAGTTGGATAGCTGACCGTTCTTTCTGACGGTGTCGGCAGAGTTATCCATCGCAAAGATAACATCGAGCCCACGGGCTGGTTGGATAAGTGGATGGAGAGGGATGTTCTGGCCATCCAGACCGCCGTCAACAAGTGTCAGATCTCTAGTCTTTGCAGAAGGGTTGATATCAGGGTTGACACCGAAGAAAGGATTCGGTGCATAGTCTGCAATGTCGTTATCAGCAGCGGAGATTGCGTTCAGGGTAGCCTCAACGAGCTTCCTCAGAACACCAGTCAAGCCAGTGGAGTCAAGCTTAGTGATCAAGATGTTGAACAAGGATGAAGATGTTCCCATTACAAACCCAGCATTGTCGAAACCCCGAGTGCATACACCACTCTCATCCGGAACACCGTTGGTGACGTTTGATCCTATATACTCGATAGGGGTAAAGGCATATAGAGTAGGATCGAAGGATCCAAACTCTAATGGGTTGAACTCGTAGACCGTGGCATTGCTAGAGATAATTACCTCGCCAGGATTCCTAGCATCAGCAACAATGATAGGGAAGGGCATTTCAGCGTTCTTGTACTGATCTGACTTCGCTATCGAGGAGAAAGTTATTCCCGGACCTCCACTAGTGTAATTGACAAACTGGCGAGAAAGCGCGCGTGCCCAGTAGTCCGTCAAGCTGACATCAAACCCAGCGTTCTCCTTATCATGCACTTCCTGATTAAGGTCGTTGTAATAAAGGGTGGTGTCCACAATATGCAATGCCCCTTCCGGAGCCAGAATGCTGTTCTCAAAATCCCACACGTTCCCCGCCGCTTGCAACTTGGCGATAGTGGTGAAGTTGTTAATCACTATACTTCCCAATAGCCAACTTCCACCCGACAACCCCGCAATATATTTTGCACTCTGTACAAGTCCACCAATACCTCCCACGGCAGTAGACCCTGGAGTTCGACTGTCCATTGCTTTGAACTCTCCAGCGCCCGACAACATTGCCCTGTAACCTCCCCCGGAAAAAGCGATGCCGATAGTAGGCGAATAGCTACTCATGAATGCCCCAACATCGAAATCCACCATCGACGCACGATTGAGAAAGTCGGTTAAAGCTTTATCTGTTATGGGCTGTCGCTTCTTGAGGAAGTCCTGCTCTCCAGACGAAGTTTCGTTCGCGCTACGGATCAATGGACCGGAGGGGCAGCTCGCCCTCCCAGGAGCATAGCCGCCTGAGGGGGAGTCCGAGAAAGCGCGTGTAACTAGATCATTGATTTCCGTGGGGAGGGAATCTGAGGTCGGGGCAGCTCGTACGGCTATATTTCCAGTGGGTTAGCTTAAAGTTCATTGGATCCGAAGCGGAGTAGTTGAAGTCATACCTGACAGGACCGAAGCTGTGAAGAGAACTTGAGAACTTGTCGGCAATCGCATGGTGAAAGCTATCTAAGAAAAACCGGTGTAGGATAAGATCAAGCCAAGAGAGTGTATTTGTACCTCTCTAGCTTGTGGCAATTCGGATTCTTTTATCTCGAATGTGCCTCGTTGAAATGCAGGTGACGGAAATCGCGAAGGCTGGCTCGCTGGCTAGTTGACAGAAACCACCGAACCGTGTGTCTCAGGCGTTACAGTAAAGCCACGCGATTGGGCCGGGTGCACAACACAACGTGCAGAAAAAGAATAAGGGGAAAAACAAAGGAGGAAAAAAAAAAAGAAGAGAAGTGTGCCGTACTGCCGGATGAGAACGAAAGAGCAGGAAGGGCGGACACTGTAATATATGTATGCCGGTAAAACAGAAAGCCCAGCTTTGTCGGTGCACCCGAGACGCTGAGGTGAGTGCAGTGGGTGCAAAAATAGGCAAAGAAGGTTTGGGGAGAG
>QOVD01003526.1:0-18732 GCA_003521225.1 Tuber microsphaerosporum | reverse complement strand
TGGACCCTGTTGAAATTGGAGTCAAACCAGGTGTCGAGTTCACCGACAGAGGGAGAAGGTTTGGGTTACCTACTTGACGGTCACGGCTGCTTTATATAGGCGTTCCTCCCACAACCCTAACCCGGGTGATTCATACCCTTTGTTTCACACAACCTCATGACTCGTAGCGAGCTCATTTGTGAAATTGTTAGGGGTAGCCGATAGCGGAACTACGATATCGGACTAGGCCGGAGTAGGGGTCTTCGGAGATTTGTCCAAGAAGGCTCGCAGGTAACTATCTCTCGTGAGAAGTAATTGAAGCAAAATAAAAGATGATTGCGTAAGAATAAGATTTGTAGCGTAATAACCTTTTATATTGATAAGATCTCTTCTCCGGTCCTTGATGATACTTCTAACTACCAAGCGAGATCTTCTCTACTTATAGTATTTTCGAGAGTACTTGTTACTCCTATACTGGTGAAGTACCTTCCTGACTTCGTCTTGATTTATGAATGTGCGAACATCTTTTGACCCTGAAGACTCGCACACGACTTCAGCTAAATCCTTTCCTAATTTAATTGTCTTTCCAATTACTTGCATTCGATCTTTGCACTGTATGAACTTAGTCTGTATATGCAGCCTGGCTCGCTATCATACCAGTCGTTCCTTCCGGTCCTGTTCTGATCAAGATTTCTCATGCCAGGTAATCATATGCTTACTCCTTACGAAGCTAAGTACATATGTCAGTCGGCTTAACTTTGGAGCGCCATAACTTCTCCGCCAACCGATCAAACTTCGCAGCCCGACTTCGTACTAGTAGAGCGCCAACTCTTATCTAGAAATCAACGAAAAGCTCTCGGTCGCATCTCTTGTATCAAGGTACAGAGATTGATTTGCAACCATGACATAGTAATAATTACTATGACTGCAGTGCGGATTGAACACGTGACCTTAGGATATAATACCAATGATTATACCGTTTAGCCAATGTCAGGACCGCAGGGGTATGATGGCCGTATTTTTGAGGTCTGTGCGCAGGGGTCTGTGCGCCTAGAAGGTCTGTGCGCTGGGTTCCAGTATCTCATACATGGGCTTCCAATGTGCCTAACACGAGCTCCCTTCTTAAGGTTTCGCCTCGAATACCTTTTTATTTATGTAACTAGATCCAATTCATTCCAACTTCCTTTTTGAACTCGAAGTAGTAGGGTAAAAAACCTCATGCGTTTGGTTGTCCACATGAGGAAAACCTTTCCTAATTCATTCAACTTCGGCCAGTCCCGGCATATCCGGGTTCTGCCTATGAAACCTTTCCACCATCTCCCGAGCATTTGCTAACCCTTCCTGGGGTTCCCAAGTATTCTCATCCTCCGCACATCCCTTCCATTTTACAAAATACAGAAGTTCCTTGAACGTTTGGTTTCGTCTTCCCACCTTCCTAGTATAAGTGATTATCTCACTTTTAACTATTCTTTCCACTTCTCATTCGAGGTCTCCTTCAACATCCTCAGGTTCTCTAGGTGGTTGTTCCCTGGCCTCCGGTATTGAGGTTCGGTAAGGTTCTAGTAGCGATATATGGAACACGGGATGTATCTTCCATCACGGGGAGATCTCGAGTTTGAAGGCTCGGTTGCTCTTCTTAACTTCCAAGACTTTGAATGGTCCGTGAAGCTTCGTGCTTAGTTTCTTTGTTGGTCGCTTAGTTCGTATGTTCTTTGCATTTAGCATTACTAAGTCTCCAACTTTAATGTCCGCCTGTTGTTTTGCCTTCCGGTCATAGTATCTGCTCATATCTTCGCTACTGTTTTCCAATGCTGTTTTGGCCCGTTGGTGTATATTTTGCATCCAGTGTGCATAGAGTCCCGCTCCTGGGTTTTGAGCTTCTCGTTCCTTCATCTATTCTGTTTGTGGGTGGAAACCGTAGTTGGCGTAGAAGGGGGATAACCCATGGGCGGTTGTAGTTGAGTTGTTGTACGCATGTTCCGCTAGTGGTAACAGCTGATACCAATCGTCCTGATCGTAGTTGACAAAGTTGCATAAGTAGCCTTCCAAAGTTTGGTTGCTCCTTTCCGTTTGCCCGTCGGTTTGCGGGTGGTAAGCTGTTGACATTTTGCGTTTAATGCCTAGCGATTTGCACAAAGATTCCCAACATTCCGCCGAGAACTTAGCGTCCATATCTGATATTATCTCGGAGGGAAGCCCATGAAGTTTCCAAACTTCTCGTAAGAAGGTATCTGCCACGTCCTTGGCCGTTGCGTTTTCTCCTAAGCCTATGAAATGGGCCATTTTGGTGAATCGGGCCACTACTACCATGATCTGGATATGTCCCTGGGATTCTGGTAGGTGGGTAATGAAGTCCGTGGATATGGATGTCCATGCGGCGAAGGGAATTTGCAGTGGTTGTAATAGTCCGTACTTTGCATGTCGTGGTGACTTATTATGTTGACAGTTGTCGCATGACCATACGTAATCGTTAATCCAAGGGGTTAGTCCTTTCCAGTAGAAGTCCCGGGTGACAATTTCGTTTGTTTTCTCTTGCCCGAAATGCCCCGCTACCCGTGAGTCATGGCATCCTTTGGCAATTGAGGTTTGTAGGACTTCGTCTTCTGGAATGTACAAGCGGTGCTTATAATAGAGCAGCCCTTCTTTTTTGTGCCAGTTCTTGAGTGGTTCTTTCCCTTCGGCCTCCAACCTGTCCAGTTCCTTTTGTCGGCTCATCCATTCCTCGTCTTTTTCTCCTGCTGCCAACACTTTCGTGATGAAGTCTGTGTTGAACGTCTTCATTTCTACCTGAGATAGAATAGCGTTTGACATCATACCATGTTCCTGCGTCAACCGTGGGTGATTCCTTATGTTTCGATGGTTCGCTTAGGAGAGAGGTCGGTACTTCCGAATCCTTTGTCCGATCGTTCTGTCTCCTGAAGGCTGTCTACCTCCATCATGTCTGATGTGTCTATTTTCTCTACTATGAGTTGCGCTATTCGGTCACCTGGTTGAATCCGACAATCAACCCCACTGTGGTTTACCATAATGACTTTTACCCCTCCAGTGTAGTCTGCGTCAATTACCCCTCCATTTATTGCGATACCCTTTTTGCTGGCCAGTCCGCTCCGCGGAGCAATTCTTGCATAGGTGCCTTTTGGTAGCCCGATCGCTATTCCAGTCTCTGCTAATACCTGACCCTGGGCTGGTATTGTAAATTCCTGAATTGCGTATAGGTCGTGGCCCGCTGCTAGCCTCCATCCTTTGGTTGGAAGTCTAGCTTTTGTGGAGAGTCGTTTTATCCTAATTATGTTCCAATTTGGTTGTTCAATTCCTGAAACGTATCTTTCGTCTTCCTCTTTAGCGTAAATGAGTGCTAATTCGAAGTGCTCGGGTTTTAGAATAGAGTGCTCGCTATGCTTAGCTCCCTCTTCAGGACGGTACTCCGGCCGTCGGCTTAGGGCATCCGGTTTTCCCCCTCTTGTCCCAGGTCGGTAAATGATTCTGAAATTATAATCTGCCAACCTTTGCGCCCACCTTATCTGCCTCTGGCTCCAAACCTTGGTAGTTAGGAAATTTTGCAGATTTTGATGGTCAGTATAAACAGTTATTGGCTTATCCGATCCCACCAAATAATGTCGCCATTCTTTGAAAGCTTCCAAGATAGCGAGTAACTCCTTGTCCTGAATCTCATAATTGCGTTCCGCGTCCTTCAATTTTCTGGAATGGAAAGCTACCGGGTGTAGTCTTTTCTCCTTGAATTGTGACAATACGCACCCAAGTGCAAAGTCGCTTGCGTCGGTTTCTAATACGGATTCTCGATCTGGGTAAAAATGCTCCAAGATTGGTGCCGTGGCAAATCGCTTTTTTAGCTCTTCGAAGGCGGCATTCTGTTTTGGCCCCCAAAAGAATTTACTTTTTTCTCCTTTCAGTGTTTCGGTGATGGGTGTACAGATTTTTGAGAAGTCTTTGATGAATCACCGGTAAAAGTTGGCAAATCCGATGAATATCTGGACTTCTTTAACCGACCTCGGTGGTTTCCAATTCCTAATTGATTCCACCTTTCGTTCGCTCATTGTGACGCCATTGGTTGCGACGATGTAGCCTAGGAATTCTACTGATTCCACATGAAAGACTGATTTTGTGATTGATATTGCCAATCGGTGTTCCTGTAGTTTATCCAGGACCTTTCTTACTAATTCCTCATGTTCTTCCACCGTCTTGGAATAGATTAGAATGTCGTCCAAGTAAACCACTACTTCATGATTGAGAAATTCCCGGAGGATTTTGTTCATCATGGCTTGGAAAGTCGCAGGAGCATTAACCCGTCCGAAAGGCATTACTTTGTATTCAAAGTGCCCGTATCTGGTTCGAAACGCCGTTTTCCATTCATCCCCTTCGCGTATTCTTAACAAATGGTAACCGTCTTTTAGATCCAGTTTGGTGAATATCTTTGCCCCTGCTACTCGATCTTTTAGTTCTCCCATTAATGGTAGGGGGTACTTATTCAAGATCGTTAATTTATTAAGGTTCCGATAATCCACACAGAGACGTAGTTTCCCATCCGGCTTTGGAACAAAAAGCATTGGTGCACCTGCAGGGGACTGACTGTGGGTGATCTTCCCCTGTTTTAGCATTTCTTTTAGGTACTTGTCTAACAAGTCTAGCTGATATGCTGACATAGGGTAGATGGGTCCCCAGGGTGGTTCAGCGCCTGGCTTGAGGTCAATCGCATGATCAAATGTTGGTCGGCCTGCTAATGTCTCTGCCGTTGAAGTGAGGAATAGCTCTTTGTATTTCTCATATGGTTGTGGTAGCATGTCCAGGAGTACTTGATTAGGATCGTCCACTTGCTTTATTCTTCCACAGTATTGGGCTTCTTCGTCGTAAGTTACGGTTTCGTCCCATTCAAACATCCCTCCTATTCCTTCATTTTCGACGTGTCCTTGACAACAATGCTCATTGAATGCCCACTTCTTTGGGTCTGCAATATTTGCGATGGAGTGTTCCTTATGCCACCATCCAAACGGGATGATTAAATCGTATTTGCCTGCCGCTGCTACTTCGCAAGATATATCGGAGCAGTGGCCATTGTTTCCTATTTCTAGGAGTAAGGGATGGGTGAAGTGTTTGCCGCCTGAGGGGTCAATTTCCCCATCAAAGGCTAGAATAGGTAGTGTACTTTGTCGTGTTTCGTACGGTATGTTGAAGTGTTCAACTAAGTCTTTATTGATCAAAAATATGTTGGATCCCGAGTCCAAAAGTACTCGGATGCGAATTCTTTTTCCTGCAGCTTCAATATATGCTGGTCCTTCCGGACAGTTGTAATGTGCGGGTTTCGGGATTTGGGTTTGTATACGTTTGCCCGTGGGCAGCGTGGCCATGTTTTTTCGTTTCGTCATTGTTGAGTGTAGGTATTTGGGGTTTGTTACCACGCCCGCGTAGTTTCGACTCTTGAAGTCTCCTCAGACAAACTAAAACATGTCAATAGCTCGGGTACTGGGCAGCCCACTACTAGCGGTCTTTACTTCTTGCCGAAGAATTGCCATAACCCTCCGGACTGCCAGGGTATTTACCAGCTCGCCTATCCAACCTCTAATGGTCTCGAGCTGTTTATTACCTCAGGGAGTATTTCCGGATCCTCGGCATCTTACTCCTAACATTCAGCCGGACCCTGTATTGGTTGGACAACGTAGTGATGCTTCGACGCATGTGCCCTGTCACTCACCTCATAGGTCTGGGTGGATGTACTTCGGGGCTGATCTGAAAATTTGGTTTCCTGTTCTCCCAATCACCGTTGGTTTGAACTGCTTTCTGGGGGTTTCCTCGTTGGACTGATCGTACCAAGGGGTTTTTTTCCTTATCGTCATCCTAACTCTTTTTCTTCTTCTGGGTACTAGTCAATCCTTTCTCTAGGTCGCTCCGCTTTGTTCTCTTAGGCCTTCAGGGTTACGCCCGATTACTACTCAGGTAGTCTCTCATGATTTTTGATTTCGATTTCGGAGGGAGGGCTTCCTCCGAGTACCCGATTGCCGTCGCCATCGGTGCCGTGAGTAACTTAAGTTATCTCCATATCGCTGAAGTCCTATGCCATTGGTCGCTCTATCTGGTTGACCCTGGGTACTTCATCCTCTGTCGGTTGCTGACTTAGAGCCACAGATTGTCTTGGTTGGAAAGGAGTCGATGGGCTAGCTTTCCATTGCTGCGACTTCGGATAGGGGGCCTTTTTATGATAAGGTTTTTTGGATTCTATTGCTGAAATCTGAATTGACTTTCGGCATTCAGCCCATTTGTGGTTATTCATTCCACAACGAGTGCACTGTTCGTTGTCTTTTCGGGCTTGGATAACCTGTTCTTTAATGTCACCATGCGCTGTTTTCCAATCCGTATGTTCCACTTTTCCCTTAGTGGTTGTCCCCTTGTTTTTTCTTTCTGCATCCTTTTTGGCTTTATACTCCGCTATTTCCTCAGCCGTGTATGTCTTTCGTTGCTTCTTAGGTTTAGAAGTTTTTTCCTCCCTTTTCCTTTTTCCACCAGAATCGCCATTGGTTGCGGTAGGATGGTCATATCGCAGTGCGACTTGAGGAGCCTAAAAAAGTCTCCTCACGCCTGGTGACTTCTCTTATTGCTGCCATCCAATCGCTATCAATGGCGTATTCTTCCGTGGATAATCGTCGTAAGGCTTCTCTCGGGAGTCGTCGCTCAATCATCTGACGCCATGCGATCCCACTCATGTGGACATGCGTGTTCAAGTTTTCCATCTCGAGGAGATATTTGTCAACGTTATTCTTATACTGGACCTTTTCCATTAGTGCCAGTGCTCTTTCACCTTGATGGGTGAGCGCAAAACGGGTGACGCATTGATTCCTAAATGCTTCCCAATACTCGTATCCTTCCACCTTGAGGTGACCCATTTCTCCGGTCATCTTCTTCCTGTAGGTTATGGCGAATGCCGACACGTTTTCTCCTTCCAATTTTCCTAAAGCGTACTTAATGCGTTCTTTATCAGTTTCCCACTGGTGTGGATTTCTTTTAAAGTAGTCCTCGCATTGTACTAACCAATGTTTAATGTCCTGGTGTTTGAGGTTTTTGAAGGTTGGGGGTGCGTCTGCTTGTTTTTTGCCACTATGGGCAATGGCCATTCCTATTGCTTTAGCTAACAGGGCTACCTGCGGAGCAGTTGGGTTGCCTCGTTCGGGTCTCCAGGATGGTCCGCCGTTTCCCCTGTTTCCACCTTGCTCATCATCGGAGCCATGGTCACTTGGGTCAGGGTCGTTTCCGCCTGGTGGTTGCCTTGGTTGTCCTTGATTACCTCCATCGTCTCTTTGGTTTGTGGGGTATTCTTCTGGTTGTTTCCCCTTGTCTTGTCTAGTTGGGTTTTGCCTTTCCTGCATCCAGCGCTGGATTCTATCTGGTGCTTCCACTACTTGCGGAGCCGCTGGGGCTGGTTGGGCAGGGACCGTGGTTGTTGGAGTTGGTTGGAGATTTCCCAATAATCTCATCACCTGTTCTATTTGGGCGGTCTGGGTATTTGCGAAGGTTTTTTGTGCTTCGGCTTGGTGGGATACTACTTTTTGGAGTATTGCTATGTCTTGCGCATGTTGAGCTTTGAGTTTTAATACTTCTTGCTCAAGTATAGAATCTCGTGTTGCCGAAGCTTCGCCCTGTTCTTCAATATTAACATGAAGTTGGGAACTTACTGCTTCGTGGCGACTTTGTCGCTCATTAGCCGCTTTTATTTCTTGAGCCATCCTGGCTAACTCCTCTTGTCTCGTGTAGGTAGCATTTTCTACTGCTATAATGAGTCTTTCGAATGCTGCGGTTTTCTCCGCATCCAATTGCCTTCCGTCTGCCACCTTCTTCCTAGTGTCATCCATCTCTGACACCAGTTCTTGTACTCTCTCGGCAAGATCGCCAATTTTTACCTGGTTCGTGGTAATTCGTCCGTCTAAGTGTCGTGCAGCCTTTGCCGCTCGTTCCATTAGACTGCGTAAGTAGGCATCGGTAATGCTTGGTCTTGGGGATCCTTGTCTTCTCCCAGTTCCGGAGGCCACTATTTTAGCCCCAATCCCTCTTGGTGCGGGGTAGGGGGATCCCGTCCGTCTTTGTGCGATATCTGAGTGTAGCGGGGCATCAGTGCTGGAATGAACGGAAGCCCCTTATGCTTCTGTAATGCGTTCCATGGGACTTGGTGTGTCTCCGCCTGAAGTGTCCATGGGTTCTCCTCCGCCCATAATGAGAGGTCTTGAGGGGAAAGACATTTGATATGTTAAGAGGAATGTTTTGCTCGTGCAAAAGGTAATTTGAGGTGAGCCTTGGTAACAAGGAGACCTATCAATATAGTGTTAGGGGTAGCCGATAGCGGAACTACGATATCGGACTAGGCCGGAGTAGGGGTCTTCGGAGATTTGTCCAAGAAGGCTCGTAGGTAACTATCTCTCGTGAGAAGTAATTGAAGCAAAATAAAAGATGATTGCGTAAGAATAAGATTTGTAGCGTAATAACTTTTTATATTGATAAGATCTCTTCTCCGGTGCTTGATGATACTTCTAACTACCACGCGAGATCTTCTCTACTTATAGTATTTTCGAGAGTACTGGTTACTCCTATACTAGAGAAGTACCTTCCTGACTTCGTCTTGATTTATGAATGTGCGAACATCTTTTGACCCTGAAGACTCGCACACCACTTCAGCTAAATCCTTTGCTAAGTTAATTGTCTTTCCAATTACTTGCATTCGATCTTTGCACTGTATGAACTTAGTCTGTATATGCAGCCTGGCTCGCTATCATACCAGTCGTTCCTTCCGGTCATGTTCTGATCAAGATTTCTCATGCCAGGTAATCATATGCTTACTCCTTACGAAGCTAAGTACATATGTCGGTCGGCTTAACTTTGGAGCGCCATAACTTCTCCGCCAACCGATTAAACTTCGCAGTTTGATTCGTACTAGTAGAGCGCCAACTCTTATCTAGAAATCAATGAAAAGCGCTCGGTCGCATCTCTTGTATCACGGTACAGAGATTGATTTGCAACCATGACATAGTAATAATAACTATGACGGCAGTGCGGATTGAACACGTGACCTTCGGATATAATACCAATGATTATACCGTTTAGCCAATGTCGGGACCGCAGGGGTATGATGGCCTTATTTTTGAGGTCTGTGCGCAGGGGTCTGTGCGCCTAGAAGGTCTGTGCGCTGGGTTCCAGTATCTCATACATGGGCTTCCAATGTGCCTAACAGAAATCCATCAGCTGACTTCCAATAAGTCAGCTGCGCAACATACCTAAACCAATCATAATCCAAATAACAAGTCATGTGCGATACTCGTGTCACATGAGTGAAACCCATGACTCGTAATGTGAGTCCGGTGCGAAAGTCATACTTCATATGAACACAATTGTCCGTTGTGTAAAAACCTCAACTAATTACATTATAACGATCACCTCGCAAGTGCGAGTCCTGTAAAATATATCACCAACCCATGACTCATAACCATGAGTCATGTGAAACCATATTCCTCGCTTAGTCAGGTTTGTGACACAGGCTCCGCCGGGGCAGACCTATCAACTTCCAACTAATTCCCTCGGAGTGGTCACTGCAAGGCTCCCACTGGCAGATCGGCAGAATATCAATCAGTATAAGGCTTCTATTGGCATCCAGTATGGCCATGCAGAAGATTAAATGTATGCGCCATGGCGGGACATTGTGAAAGATGAACTTGTAGCAAGACACTATAGGCATTTTCAACACGTTCCTGGACATCCAATTCCAGGAAATAGTCGAAGAGATGAGATGAATGCGCCCTGCCTGCGATATACTCGCCATGGCATAGGCTGTGAATAGCGTTGTTAGTATGCAGTATGCGGACGACGCAATCGTTCACCTTGTTAACGACTGTGGGCGGAAGTTGACCCAAACCATTGCCAATCAGGCACTGGGTCTAATGAAGAGCGTGCAGCTGGGTTAACTGGGCCCGCCAGGAATCCTGCCTGCGCAGTTGATTGTTCCAGGTCTGTTACGACCAACGAAAGGCCCAGCTCAATGGGTCACCCACTACCAGCACAAGTCGCCCCACCACCCCCCCCACCCCTGCCACCCCTAGCACAAGTCGCAGTCGCCCTCTACCAGCCAGCACAATATACAGTCGCTCCCTACAAGCCAGCACAAGTCGCAGTTGCCCCCTACCAGCTAGCATAAGTCGCAGTTGCCCCCTACCCACCAGGACAATTTGCAGTTGCCCCCTAGCTGCCAGGACAAGGTTTACCTACTGTCCAACCGCCAGCCCTGATGGTTCCCTCACCACCAGCGCAAGTCGTTATCGCTCCCCCACTACCAGAGGAAGTCGTTATCACTCCTCTACCACCAGTGCAAGTTGTTCCCCTACCCCCAGCGCAAGTTGTTGTAGCTACTACGCCAACCGGTGTGTCTTTTTCGGAATAATACACGTGCTTTGGGTTTTCACTTACTGATAAAAGAGACATTGATTGGAGTGCCCTACTTAGACGTCCATATGCTGTGTGTATTATTGGGTCCGGCCTACTCGTAATGGGAATAACGCCCAGAACCCAAACCACTATCAGTCACGTAACTAGCTTCCCCCTCACGTCAACGGAATCAAGTTTGCTGACTTAGATTCCTACGACATCTGTGAATTGTCAGCGAAGATTGAGTAAACTATAAAGGAAACCAGAATCTGCTAGATACTTGGCGCAACTGGCGAAGGTCGTCGACTGCTGTGTCAATGACCTTCGGGAGGCATAACTTGGGTCGATTGTGTCTTTATCGAGAGCAATAACACGGTAAGTGCCTGGCTCCTGTCGAACCCTGTCCTTGATGATCAACTTGATCTCTTGGGCTATTGCGATCGAGTTGGAAAACTGGGCACGGCAATCAGAGAGAGGTCTGCGCCAGAGACCCCACTGCTGAGGAGAAACCAATATCTCCCTATTAATGTCATATCCAATTGGACCAATGACCCGACAGCACATATAGGCCAAATGCATATCCACTCGCCAGAGCCTGGCATCAATGATGGTGACAGGTATGGTGACAGCCAGTCTGATGCAGCCAAACTGGAAGAGTAAGAAGCCTCTCACTTCCCACAAGGAAGACCTTCTGGCTCGCTATCAGCCCCGGATGTGACAACGGGACACGAGCGCAGTGTGCGTAACTTAGCATCTCCCGTTTGAGACGAGATGAAATGCCCTGCAAATCATATACACCTGGCTATCAAATCGTTGAACCGACTGAATATGCAGGGGTCGTCAGAATTGAGATGAGATATTATCCGAGGTGACTTGGTACGGAAGGTTGGGGCCAAGTCCAATCCAGAATGCCGTGACAAGCGTAAGTCTGGAAACCTGCATTTAGGTTCTATTGCTGGTGAGGTTTTGAATCATGAGAAGAAGCGGAAGCGTGGTGCTCGGTTTGATGACAAACACTACTCTAAGAGACTACGTGCGAGTTTCGTTTGAAGAGTGTGAATGGTGACACGCAGATCAATAGTCTACCTAAATCTCTAGTATTAGTAGTTTAGTTTAGTATTTAGTCTTTGATGGAGTTGTTGAATAGAAAGATGTTTTCATTGCTGACATGAGTCTGGCCATATCAAGTGGAAGTTGGCGTGACGCTGCCTAAGAGGGTGAGGCTCTTAGATCGTATCTTATCAATCCTCTATCCCAGGAGACGCCAAGGGATGCCGTTCTGCCTCTCTCATGCAACAACATCTCTTGGCTTCAGGAAAATCGTGAGGGTTAAAAGTTTATTTCACCTTTCATCAAGACTCATGATATGTATAGATATCTAGAATCTATTGACTGTGACTTGCGCAATAGATCGAGGTGCTCTCGGGGCTATCAAGGCAATACAGCACTCTGATAAGAGAGATCTTGCGCCAAATTCGACGTAATGATTTCCCAGGGTTCAATATTTGTTTACCATCGTGACGCTCTTTGCTTGTACCCCCTACTACTTATAGGGCGACCAAACATCGCCGCACACATATATGGCGTCTGATACATCTAGATAAAGACCCCCTTCTACTCCACCTTCTTCTCAATCCTATCATCGCTCTACGTGCCAAAGCCTTGCGCACAGATATCGGGCATCCATGCCCCAGGCTCTGCTCTTCTGTCGCCTTTTTAAACCTTTAAATTGTTCCTCCCTCATGAAATGTCACCTGCCAACAAGCGAAGACCTCCCGGGCGAAAGGCAAGTAATTACATACCACCCAATCTTTGACTAGCGGACAGTATCAATCGCATGTGTCTATCTAGAGAGCAAGCCACGCACGACGCTTAACCAATCCAACCCAGCGCTGAAAGTTTGAGAAAGTAAGTGCAATGCTTCCTATCATTAGCCCGTAAGCAATATTGACATTTTACTCTCGTGCAGACGCCTAGCTATCCAGCCTCACAAAATAGAGGCAAGGAGGAGTAAACGCAAGCCTCCCTCTTGTGCCGTCCCGGATATAACATAAGCAATTATTCACACCTACACTTTAGAATCATACATCGCGGTACATGGAGCTAAATATTAGCCTTCATGGCCCAGTCAAACGTTGGAATCGGACGAGAACCCCTACTTTTAGCCACAAGTGCAAGACTCAGAGTACGTAAAAGATAGCCTGCTAGAGCTCACAATGTCAGAATGCTGTAAACAAAGTCTTGTATTTCAGAGGGCTCAATGGCGATATCATATATGCTAAAAGTTGGTGTGCATTCAAGAATCCCCGGGAACTGAGAGGCCCCTACGAAACCTGGTGTCGTGAGGTCAATGCCTACATGCAGGCACGCTCATTTGAACCCAGGTGGTTAACTGACCCTCAAATCGCGTCTATCGTAGTCTTTGCCAGCTCCCTTAGGCCTGTTCAGTCACGTATCAAGGTTATTAAAAACAAGCACCATGCGGAAGACGTCAAAGAAGTCCATCATAAGCTGAGTGTGTTGGTCGAGTACACAGCTGGGAAAGTCCAGATAATGAACTAGCGTGAAAACGCAAAGCGCGCTGGTGATGGCACAATAGCGTGACCTGCAAGTAAGTGATTTTCCCAATTCAAGTTCAACCGCTGCCATATTAGCACATTTTTCGACAGTAGAGCCTTCTGTCTCAATATTCGGTAATCGCTCATGGGTTATAAGGATCCACATCGTTCGCGGAACGAATGCTCCTAAAGCAGGGTATCCGGTCCTTTGCTACACCTGGTGCGCCACCAACTCCAAACGCGGAATTTTGTGGGGAGTTCTAGTATCACCAAGCATGCAACGGATGGTTGCGGCCATCAAGGCGCAAGGTGTGGGGGAGGCAATCGGATGCCCTCTATATGTCATTGGTGCGACAGGACATGGAAGCCACGCATTACATTGTGTACCTGCAAACTCTCTCTCTTTCCAAGAGCTTATCTTTCTGAACGAAGATGTTGACATTCAGGCATGGCTCCGCGTGAACGATGGCAGACATCCCTTGGACCTCATGGTCCTGAAATCGCGTGCTGATGTGGGAGCGGATGGCAGCCAACCGCTGGAGCCTCCTCATGGGAGATACCGTATTTTGACCCTAAGGTCTGGGATCGCACTAGGAATACAAGAGATACCGTGAGGGTTACACAAGTGGAGGAAGACGACCACAATGACGAAGAGAACGATAATGAGGAGGGTGGGGGCATGGGTATGGGGGAGAAATCAGGGTTGGACTGGGCGGAGCTGGAAGATATGGGTATATAGGAAAACGAACAGCAGGTGGACGACTCCACTGATGACGACGACTCCATCATTAACGACGACGATAACGACGACGACGACGTGGAGGAGGACGTGGTGGATGTGGAGGATGCTTCTCGCGAGCGCCAGCAGGAGAGAGCAATTGTTATAACAAAAGTAAAGTTTTACGCTTTAGGTTAAAATAAGATCGAGCATCAAATACTAAAACACCTGAATAGGATGGCGCACAAGGCCCTTCGATGCAATCCTGCACAGCAGGGATACCCCATCAGAATCGCGAGGAGGAAGTGGAGGAGGAGCTGGCGTGCTCTACGATGCCATCTAATGCCGAGGAGATTAGATACATTTAGGAGGCTGTCAATAATAGCCCCTGAAGATCACGACTCCTGACGAAAGGAGCCCGCCAGCTTGTTGGGCTCGATGGTGCCATAGACAGCCCTCCTGCTGGCCCCTCAGGCACAGTCACGGAACGTTTGGCTGCCCCCCTCTCCCCCACGATCCCCACAGTCTCTCTGGCTCCCAGTACCCGCGATGCTGCGACTATTGCTCTGGCTCTCACGACGCCGAATGCTGGGCCTATTCCGCCGCCATCCACAATGCCCAATCCTACAATGCTTCCCACAATCCCCCTTACACCCATTGCCCCCCTCTTCCCCATCAACTAAGCGGTCCCTCAGGCACTGGAGACCTCAGATGCTGCGCTGATTGCTCCAGCTCCTACGGCTCCGAATGCTGGGTCTATTCTTCTTCCTTCTACAACCGCAGCTCTTGCGACACTTTTCACGATTCACCCAGGGCCTATAGCTCCACCGGCGCCTGAGTCCCAAAATGTTGCCACAGCGGGGGGCACGAAAACGTAAAAGTCAAAGCTACACCGACGCAGCCCCCTGATTGCCAAAAAATGATTTAGGCATTTGGAGGCTATCCCCTGGCTATTTTTCATTTCTCAAGCCGTCTCTGATTGGAATGCAGTTTTGCGGTTGGAATGTCTGGAATTGTCTCTATGGTGTAGTGTGTTTTTTTAGCTAGTATCAGAGTAATCATAGCATTGCGCCTTTGCTTTAGCGTCTCATACCTATTGTCATCTCTCGCGCCAGGCACTCTCTAAGATCGTAATGCCCTTTCCCCCTTACGCTGGCATCGGTGACTCCCTGCTCTGTCTCGCCTCAGTAGGGCTGGTATATGAAATTCTTCTGAACTCAGTGTGTCTCGCTTTTTTGATACACAACCGGACTGGCTTCTGGTGACCACGAATACTGTTATCTGAATGTTCAGTGGTGTTCATTTAACCTCCAGAGATGAGGGTTTTTTTCTTTCTATTGTTCTAATCCTTTTTGTGTGTGGCATATGTCTCGCCAGAATTAACGTCGCTAACCAATACTTGTAGTGACTATATTTCACCAGGCCTCCTACCTTGGCGACCCCCTTCTAGTCGAACCTTTTCACACCACAGACTCGACACGACGAGAATTCAGTTTGTATAGATAACGAAGCTAATGTTGAGGAATAGAAAACCACATTCCGCAGGCATGACTTTGCATTCAATACCGAGTGATAGTCTGTGATAATCCTTCTCCCCTGCCCTATGTCATAGCGTATAAGACATGACACGTCATGTCGAACACAAGAAACCTTTCGAAACACGTGCTATTTTCAATACTAGAGATCTATCCCATTCTTGTACATCCCCATGTACAGATAATTCGCTTGCTTAACGATCATCAACCGTCTAGTATTGCACCATGACTAGGGAACCAGGCATTTCACGCAGTCAACCGACTCTCCAAGTAGGCAACCTGGCCCGGCGTAGACGCGACGTTGTACCAGGTTCCATGGAATCCAGTCAGCCAACTCAGCGGATAGGCAATCAGAACAGGCGTAGACGCGAGGTTGTTTCAGATTCTATAAAATGCGCCAGTCAGTCAACTCGCAGAACACAAGCAGGCAATCGGAAGGGTGTAGGCACGATGTCGTACCTGGCAGCAGGGGATCCGGATCGGGAACACAGAAGAAGCAATCGGACACCTGCCGGACGTCAATCTACCAAGCATCATGTCGCAGCCCTTCTCTGGGGCAAAATGAAACCAGTGTTCTGGTAAGGCCACCCAAGTGCCCCGGAAGATCAACAATACAAGTTAGTGCAGATATCAAACCCGAAACGGAACCCGATGGACAAGCGTATTTGCCAATTGATGGTTTAAGCAACCATACTAGGGATGTGTACCAAAACCTGGACGACGGGGAGGAAACTGAATCAGATACTAAGCTTGATACATAAGAGGTCGGTATTGAAGAAGGCACAGCATCCACGTGGCGTCACGGCTCACAGGCAGCTGGCCAAGAGGGAAATAGTGGCCCGACGACTGTGCGAATTTAAACCACTTCCTGATCGCAGGAAGTCTCTCTTGTCAGGTGGACGCCATAGCATGCAGATGCATAATACATAGTGGAGCCTACAATCCTCTGACGTTCCTCTCTTCTTGCACAGCACAATATTCGTCCTCGCTGGCCACCGATAGTATCACCACATCTGGCGTTAAAAGCGCGAGTCCCTCAGGTGAACCGGGTGGGTCATGTGACGGGCCTATAGGGCCAATGATGGACTCGCGGCAAAACATGCCAACAGGGGCAGAAGGGGCAATATTAGGGAAGGCAATAGCTCTGATCCTCAGGTAAACCCTTTTTGATGACCCACCCCAGAATGCCATTGCTTTGACGTCCCGGATGTACACGGTTTGGAGTTAGGGGCTGGATGGATATCCGATGCAGGATATATTGAACCGTCAGAGGAGAGTCTGAAGCAAGTAAGTCGACATAGGCAACCATGATATATCGGAGAATACGGTATTAACAATCAAAGCTTGGTCAAAAACACACATCAGTTACAGTACAGTTACTGAACCATATCATGGTGAATATCGAAAGGATGTACAGTCTTCCGAAAGACTCTACGACTATTGCGCGAAGGGTTGATAACCTCCTAGAAAGGCAGAGGTTGATGTACTTACTCAATGGATATGAGTTTCATTTCAAGTGGTTTATTAAGCTGACATTGTGGCTGCCTGTGAACTGGGTGTAGGACTCAAAGTTCAAGTTCCTTGCACCTCAAATTGCCGACTCGATACATGGCAAGTATTTGGATGGGGTTAAAATGCAGGGGATGCTGGACTAGGGTATTTTATAGCGAATCAAGGGTATGATAATCTGCCTGAGGTATGTGATGCTCTACCATGCACTGCGAGCATGGCGACCCGGGATATATGAGATACCACATCACTTCAAGTATACATCAGCAAAATGTATATGGCCCTCCTGGTCTACCAAGGGGGGTCATGGTCCCCATGGTGCACCCGGGTGTCCCGTGGTCCACCGTGGTCCACACTTTCCGTAAAACTTTCGGAAATTTGGATCAGGGTGGATCAGAGTGGACCAGGAGGACCACGGGGACCAAAACCCCCCTTGGTGGACCAGGAGCATTCAGGACCTCTGTGGACGCCCGTCCGACATTTTCCTGATGTAATGTAATTAGTGGTAATAGCATCCAAATCATAGGGTGTGTTATAAAAGACCAACAGGGCTAATAGATGACCGAAACACAAGACCTTTTGGTGAGACAAAAACATACATGGCATGGGTTCGAAATGGAGACGCGGGAAGCATTTATTTTGAAGCTTCATCAAACAATCTCTCGAAGGCGTGAGAATCAGCATACCGTGCGGCAGGAGCGCTGTGAAGGCTTTACAGAAGACAACGACACCATTTACGCAGAACTGGAGCGTCAGCTAGCTGGCGAGAGTCACAGACAGCCTGGGATGTGAAGGCAAACGCCAATTGACGCACTAGTCCGGAGCCTAGGATGGCTCCAAGACAGGCTGGATCAGTCGCAGGAAACAGAGACGTCGTTGGATTTCAGCCAGACTTGAGTTGACTTGGAGTCTAGGTTTCTAGATTCAGATCCTGCCAGTCTAGAAGACGGATGTAGCCAGGCTAAGGAACCAGGAGGGGAAAGCACAAGGAGCACTGCGCCATCCTGACATCTATCACTCAGCGTCGAGGATTCTCAGCTCGTGTAGACTCCATTGGTGGAAACTCGTAATGTGCAACCTGCTACCCAGGGCGGGCAGGATGAAATGGGCATTTGAGAGGGTAATTAGGACGATTTTGGGCATGTAGAGTTATTGAAATGGATTTAGATTATACAATAGTGTGGTGACGAGAATCAGAGGGGTATGGGCTCAGAGAGTAGAAATGTGATATATTAGCAAGGGACTTCCTGATGAGAGAAAAATAGTGAATGAAATATCACGATATAGTAGGGAAGAGGGCCCAACCCGGAGTTAGACGTCGGGACAGCATCTAGAATACATGTGAACAATGGGGGGGCAATCTCAAGGCTATCAGGAAAAAGCAGTATAGCATTAGACGTTATGGGGATGGTATCCAGACGCCAGGAAGATGTATGTTGAGAGGACGAGCAAGGATCTGGATGCTTCACGAAGATGTGAAATATCCAGACGGAACGAGTATTAGATAAGAACTTCAGGAGGAGAAGGCTACCCAGTGGGCGACTGTCACCAACCTGACTAAGCGAGGAATATGGTTTCACATTATTCGAGGTTACGAGTCACAAGATTGTGGTTTGTTTCACATGACTAGCACTGGTGATGTTATTGTTATAATGTTATTGGTTGATGTTTTTACATGACACACGATTGTGGTCATATGCTGTATGACTTTCGCACATGACTCACATCACGAGTCAGGGGATTCACTCATGTGACAGGAGTTGCGCACAATACTTGTTCTTTGGATTATGCTTGGTTTAGGTATGTTGCGCAGCTGACTTGTGGGAAGTCAGCTGATGGATTTCACATATAACTCGGTACGAGTTATGAGGTCGTGTGACTCAGGGGCATGAGTCACCAAGGTTAGGGTTCAGGGAGGAACGCCTATATAAAGTGGCCGTGACCATCGAGTGGTTAACCCACGAACGATCTCCTCTACACCTCCGGCGATTGAAATCTCAACACCATGAGAAATCATCGTCAA
>QOVD01003524.1:0-18779 GCA_003521225.1 Tuber microsphaerosporum | reverse complement strand
TCCATCAGCTGACTTCTAACAAGTCAACTACGCAACATACCTAAACCAATCATAATCCAAATAACTAGTCATGTGTGCAACTCGCGTCACATGAGTAAAACCCATGACTCGTAATGTGAGTCATGTGCGAAAGTTCATAAATCATATGACCACAATCGTAGTCATGTGAAAAACATCAACCAATAACATTATTACAATAACATCACAAGTGCGAGTCAAGTAGAACAAATTACAAACCTATGACTCATAACCATGAGTCATGTGAAACCATATTCCTCGCTTAGTCAGGTTTGTGACAATGTCATTCATTCTTGAGTTGTAGTTTTTGTTGTAAATGCAATTATAAGTGTAATATAGTAATAGACGATAAGAGTATGAAAAGATGTAGGGGAGTGAATTTGCAAAAAGTGTAGTTGGTAGGAAGTGTGTTAGTGTAATTGTGGTTGAGTAAATTTAGTTGTAGCACTATTAATTTTAAATATATATTTATATTAATGTTACCCTAATGATATATCCTGTTATATGATACCTTATTTAATAAATGCTATTAGTAATTGTAATTAAAATAATTCTCTTTTTAATATTTTCCAATATTAACAGACTAACAATTAATGTTCCAAATACAAAAAGAAATACACAGCCTATCGCTACTGTAAGAAAAGGCTAGAAATTTAATATCTTCTATCCTAGATGCTTCTTCAAATCTTGATGAAATCCAATTTTGCAGATAGCCTCATAATACAGGAAAATAGTGATCCTAATCAAAATAGCTATCAGAGACAGTATAAATAAGCATTTTTATTACAACAACTTAATTTGTAATAGAACAAAATTCTACACCTCGAAAGTGTTCAAAATATAATGAAGATTTAATTACCCTCTGGTTAGAGATCTATTGAGTTAAATCTTATCAGCAGTTAGTTTATAAGTCAGAATACTTATAGTAAGTTCTGACTTAGAAACTATTCAGAAACTGACATTACTTAATATCTGAAAAAACCTCATCAAGAATTACTCAAATTAAGCTCCAAACCCAAATTTCCCCCTACCAAGTAATTTAGGACTTGAATCTTGGAACCGCATCTCTCCCAGAGACTCAAGAGTACTTCCTCTTCACGTATCCCCCCATTCCAAAACTCCAACCCTACCACCAACCCTGAAACTTGAAGCCAATTCCCGAAGCTTGACAGCGCAACTCCACAGCCTCCTTCAAGTTGATTCAGTCCCCTAACAATTTTCTCCAGTTGCCTCAAACCTCCATAATACAGATCGCAAAAGTGCTAGCAGATGTAATGAAGGCTCAAATACCTCCAAATACTTTCCTAAAACAGTAACCAAGAAGGCAGGAGTCATGTCACATCACTCGAAGCATAAAATCAGAGACCTGCATTTCCATCACCACCCACTTCGCTAAATTCTCTTCATTTACTAGCATCGAGGACTACAGCGATACAATTCTCTCGGAGTATATATCATGTGGTAATTTGACAGTGTGGCTAGGCTCCCCCACGACAGCTATTCTTTGAAAGTGGTTATTCCGGAGGTTCGATGTATAAACACACAGCTAGGAAGGCCGATTATATAGCTTCGCCCAGCACCCCTAGCTTCCCGAAAGCGCCATTTCTATGACACCTTCCACTTAACCTTCTCCTAATAAGCAGCGAGAGACATAGAATGCAAGGATATTAACCTGATTTATGCATTGGATGAGTGACCGTAGAGTGTTTACCGGCCAACCCTCCCTCCGCAGTGTGCCCTTGAAAAAACATAAGCTCCCCCAAAGCGAAGATCTGGGAGTGGAAGAGAGGACTGCTGAAAATGTCTCTAGAAGCAAGATGTCTGACTAGGAAACCAGGATCACCACCCCCCAAACAAGGCTTACCTGGCGTCAACCGTCTAGCAGTAACTACTTAAATTTATACACGACTCCTTTTCAAGAAAAGAGGTCCGCAAGGCGAGTAACGGCAAGGGGGTGGTAAACAGCAATCCTAGTAGACTAGTTAAGTCATCTCCGTCCTAGAGAGTCTGTACAGTATTCAGGATCTACAGCCCCTTGCTTCTCCTAAACAAAAAGTGACAAGATTTCTTTGATCCTTTTCTGCTATCCCGCCGATCGCGAACCCCACCCTAAGGTGAGATCCAGAGTCGGATTCTACCACCTCGTAGCAGGTCTGATTTGTGCCACAGCCTTATTGAGGAAGGCTTAAGGCCTTCAGTCTCCCAGTTCCAATAGGGCAGGTATCCTTCGCTCTCCTACCCTACATGATGGATCGTTCAATAATAACCCATCATGATGATGGGGGAATTGAACTCCTGGACTCCCGTTAATTGCTCAGAAGGTTAATTAGTTCTTGCATATTAACCACTGCGCCAGCTAGGCATTTCACACAACATGACCCAAGAACTAATACTTATCCTGCTGGCATGCATATTTGGTTTGTTTTCACCCACGGCTATAGAGTTCGAAGAGTGCAAAGTTTAGCAATTAAACATTAGGATTGCCATCCATACCATTCTATTATACTTTGCCAATTTTCTTTCCTTCACCGTCTCCCCGGATAAGTATTTCTCTAGGACCCTCTAAAACCCCCCCCCCACTCTCTCACTTTTCCTCCTTTTTCATTGCTGCACCCTTTGCTTCGGCTAACCTTTCTTATAGTAGTCGATGGGAGGTCATACTAGGGGTATCTCCTTTGGCCATACCTCCGTTCCTACGCCCTGCACCGGGGTGCGCCAGTCTCTGGGGCCCCCTGAGAATACGACACTACGGTCTCAGAAAAGGGCGGGAAGGCTGTTATCAGCTATCTTATGCTATCTCCGCTACACCCTCGGTGGTCTAGCCGAATCCTGGTTATCCGGCGTTCTACTTATGCGAGATCTGCCGGTAGGCTGATGGTTGGATCATGGAATGTATTCGATTGACCATATCGTTTTCACTACGGGTAGGACTTTATTCACGATGTATGGCATCATCCCTTGACTGGGGCAAATGTTCGATATGATGAATACTACAAATAGTATATCGGCCCATTTTGCGATAGAGTGTCGATAAATATGTACAAGAACTCCTGGATTCCCACCAAACATACCAACAGCATTCCTGGCCCCTCCCGCCTATCCACTGAATCGTCTTCGCTGATTCATCCACGAACCACCTCTGTACAAGCACCGGTGCCTCTCGTCTCTTCTCTCAAGCTTTCTCCCTGACAAATAACCCCCTAACCCTCTCCCACCGGGTTTTCGCCGTCCGACTCCGACTCCCTTTAGCATCCCTCACGATTGCAGGTAAAAACTGCGGCTGCCATTCACATGAATTCCGAGCAAGCACCTTCGGCTTCTCCTCCATCGGTGGAGGTGGGGGCGGATATTGCTTCTGAAGTTGCTTCTGAAGCACAATTGCGGACATATAATCCTCCTCCCGCCACACGAACCTCGGTTGGTCTGGCCGGGGCTTTGCAGACGATAAAACCCTTCCCAATAACGCGTCTGAAATAGTCTTATCCCTCGCCCAGTAATCTACCTGCGATGCCTGCGCTGGGGTAAGATTTCGGCGGTTTTTAATTGCGATATCCAGATCCCAGCGTCTTAATAGTGATTGGACTGTCTGGACACGTTTTTTGAAGACGGCGAGATGAAGGGGTGTGTTCCCTTTGTTGTCCTGAAAGTTTATGTCCAGTCGGTCATCTTCTAAGAGGACTTCTAGTGCATCGGGGAAGGGGGCCATTGCAGCAGCGTGAAGTGCAGTCCTGCCATCGTTGTCGATTGAACCGATATCTGGGTTGAGTTTGGTCAGGACGAACCGGACGGTTGAGGCTTGGCCGGATGATGCTGATATGGAGAGTATGGTGCGTCCTTGTTTGTCTCGGTAGTTTGGGTCTAGGCCGCAGTATAGGAGCGTGCGTAGTGAGTGCTCGTCTTCGAGGCAGGCTTGCAGTTCGATGAGTGCTAGAATTCCACGGCTAAGGAGCTGCTCAATGGCATCTTTGTCGCCCCGCCGGAGCGCGTGAGTTAAAGCTCGTTCGGCATATCTGGCGGAGTTTGTGTGGAATATGGACTCTATGAGTAGAGGACCTAGCAGGAGTGCTAGTCGGCGATGAGCTCGTAAGAGGGAGTATAATTCCGTTGGGTTATGGTATTGACCGATCTGGCAGATGATCTCGTTCGGTAAATCCAAGAGTGAGATCCTCGCTTTGTATGAGCGCTTTTTGATAGGCATCTTATAAATTCTGACATTCTCCAAAACTCCTTGCGATACGGTAGCGGCGGAGGGCAAGACCTTATATCCAGCAAACCACCTCTGGCAGCAGAGGCAAGATAATATGCGCCAGGGGCATGTCCTAACGCCTGAGCAGCTCGTGGGGAAATTATCATTCGCCTCCTCACAGAGACTACATGATTGGTCGTGGAGTGAAACCGCTAAAATTAAATGATAGCTTATGCTTCTTGGGTATTGGCACAGTTGACTTTGCCGTGCTGGGGTTCAGCCCTCTCGGAAAAGATCTTTGGCGGCGGCAAGCCGTTGGCTGAGGGGCAAATTGCGATGTCTTTGAAAGAGGTGAGATTCCTAGTAGGGTTAGGGCTTATCATGAACTATGCCTCTCAGCCTGGGTGCACGAAGGGGCGAGATTCTTGCGCTCGACACCGTTTGTAAAGTGACCAATGCAGCAGGTACTCATTAATGCCAAGGTTTCCGGATACTTTATCCCCCAAAAAATCCCTAATGGGATAAGGTACTTGTATGAGACAAAGACCTCATACCATACCTTCTGGCCAGCTACTCGGGTATGGACGTGGGTGACCGGACAGACAGGGATTATAATCTATGTATTGGCATACTTGACGATTCATAAAGTATTCGGATGAATATATTAGCGCCGAGGTCTCCCAACACCTAAACTCTCGAATCTTGGCGTCAATTCATCCGAATACTTTACGAATCACCAACTAGATTTCCTAATCCCTGTCTGTCCGATCACCCACGTCCATACCCGACTACATGTCAGTAATGTGTCTGTGCAAAACAACCGAAAAGTCGTACTCGAGTATTGCACTCAAGCACTCTACAAGTATCAAAATCTACCTTCCCCCCGCGACACTAAATCATCTCGCCCGTTCGCCGCTGCCAGTATACCGGTACAAGTACTCGGGCATGGTCATAAAGGACGGAAAAAAAGATCGGCAGCCAGGTGGGGTACCGGTAGTAGGAAGACAGCTTGCATCAGTGGAAAAATTCTGGGCAGTGGCGGATACCCGAAATGTGTATTGGAGGAGTAGGTATCTTCGAGCATCAGTGCACAGTTCAATCTATCTATTTGTGTGGACCCCGAAACCCATAATTCTTTCCCTTTTAATCTCTACATAGTTTTACACAATCTTAATAAAAATCCAGAAATTTAGAATCGCATCCAACTACAGTGCAACCGCTCCAGGTTAACAGCATCATGTAACACCCCAACTTTTCCACTACAAGTATGATACCTCAATCGATCAGCGGTCCTAATCCTTGTTTCACCACCCAAAGTTTTCCGACCTTTATGACCATACCCGAGCACTTGAGTAAAGCAAGTCAGTCTACCCTATCGACCCTAATATCCTCTCCGGCAAGTCCCAAATAATTGAACCATGTGCTGCGTAGTTCGAGTTGCCTCCTCCGGTAGGGTCCGGTATTTTGTTGTTTTTTCTACGATAGACGACCTCCCAGGTCACCTGGACACCCCCCACCCGGACAGCTGAACCCAAACCAGAAACTTTAAATGGTTTTCTTGGTTTGATTGGACGAACTGTGGCGACTGTACTAGTACTGATCACCGCCCGTTTCCTCATATAAATAATATCAATTCGGTAATCTAGCCAGGAAGCATTCCTCTCCAGGCACTCTATCCACCAATCAGCATCTGTCCGGGTGGGGGGTCTCCTGGTGGCTTGGGAGGCCGTCCTATCGTCTATCTTTCAGACGGGCTGAACGACGCACCTTTGGCTGTGTTTTTGGCCCCTTTTCCAGAAAAGGAAATTTTAGACTGCAGTACCTAGCACGCGATTCAATTATTTGAGATTTTGAGGTGATCCATTCTTGAAACAGCGGAAGCCAATAGAAGCTCTGCACAGGCCAATTACCGGTATTCATCAAAGCACTACAGAACACCGAGAGCAGTGCCGTGTTGAAATTTCAATATTAAGGCGAGTCCTTATTTAATTCGGCACTTTGGGCGGGCCACGGCGATCGGGCACTGGTACTAGTGCATCGTGCTATGAGCGCCGCTGGGCACTGAGTCTTAATTCTCAACTCACCTTTTCCGTGCGGGCAGCTCCCTATAACTAACCGGAAATAAGGTCGCGTATTTCTTACGGTATGGTATCTCAGATGCTCTGTTTCTCTGTGGTGGTGTGCCATGTCAGCTAGGTCATTGAACCGACAATATCATGCCCGGAATCTCACTTCAGGGGTCAGAAACCGTGCTTTAGCAGGCTTCTCAGCTACAGATCTTGGAAGGTCATTATATCTTTCGGCTAGGCTAAGCAAAGAAACCTCTAGAATGCAGAGAAGGACTCTGCTATCATAGAACGGTCGGTTCCTTATTGAGAAGGGATTGAGGCTGCCGACGAAGTTGGAGATCGCATATGCCCCAGAACCAAAATGTGATTGATTAGCTTGCTATTTTGCTCGATCTGGGGATACAGTGTTTGAAAGCTTTGGTCACGGAATCTCAAGAGTGTGGTTCTAGGTCAGCATGGGCTATCGTTGTATCTTTCTGAATTAAGTAGAATGACTAAAACTACATTCCAAAAAACCCGAAAAAATTCCAATATCTGATGCTTTTGACATGCACTTCCTCCCGCTCATGTATTCGTTTTCCGTCTCCGCACAAACAGCCTCGTGAGCCACGTAAAACGAAGTCTGAATCTACTTATCTGCTTCGTTTTAGTCTTGCTTCCAACCTCTTGGATTTGGACCTGCAACTCGCCAGATACTGCACCAGCCTGTGAATCGCTCGCCTGAGGCTCAGGGTTATCCACCTTCTGTTTCTCCAATTCCTCCTCTGCCAACTGAGCCTCCGCCGCCTTAATACTCTCGTTCTTCTTGTTGATAGATTGCTTTAGCATGATAACTATGGCCTGATCCACAGCTGGAGATATGGCCCGTGCAGCCGCCATTAATGTCACCCCATTATTATTAGCAGTAGAAAGATCAATCCCTTCCACCGCTAGTAAAAGCGCAACACAAGCCCGCGTCCTCAGAGTGACCGCTATAAACAACGGTGTCTCCCCCCGGGGATTCCTAGCATTAACATCAGCCCTCCCATCCACAAGCAATTCCCTCAAAATGTCCGGCTTCTGTCCCAGCCTCGCGGCGATGTGCATCGGGGTGATTCCGAGGGAGGATACTCTAGAGACGTCGATGCGCGGGTCAGCGAGAAGCAAGCGCACAGCTTCTAGACGGCCTTCCCGGACGGCGCAGTGGAGTGGGGTCTGGCCACTACTCAAGAAATTTGGATCCGAACGCCCGTCATTCAGGAGGAGCTTTATCAGCCTTCGATGCCCCATCTCGACGGCTTTGTACAGGACCGTGCACGAATTGCTCCCCAGTAACTCGGTCTCATGGTCGATCCTGGGGCTCTGGAGGAGAAGCTCGGTAACATTGTACAAGCCCTGGGCCACGACGCGGTGGAGTAACGTGGAGTGGGCCACGGGGTTCACTGACGGTGTCGGATTCTGCGCGCTAACGTCCACCCTTTCGTCCTCGAGAAGGAGCCGCATGACATCTATACGCCCGGCTAGGGCCGCAAACATGAATGGTGTGTTCCCCTTTCGGCATCGCATATTGACCCGGACCCCCTCCTCTTTCAACAGGATCTCAACGACATCCACACGCCCCGCCCGAGCTGCAATCGCCAGTGGGGTGCGGCCCCGGAGGTCGGTACTGTCCGCCTCGACCCCGCACCGCAGAAACACTTTTATAGCCTCCGGGCTGCACGGCGTCCCAATCGCGTGGTTCAGGAACGGTCTCTTACCCCCAGCAAAGTAGTGAGTGCCGATGCGTACTAGTTCCGCTGCTGTGGTGGTGTCTTCGCGCGCCGCCGCGTGGAAGAGCGCTTTCCGCCCGTGGACTAGCGAGCGAAAATTGCGGAGGCAATCGAATTGCGCGGTTTGGAGCAGTTCTGCTAGGCGTCGGTTCGCGCGGAGGAAGTGGAAGATCTCGTTGTGCGTTAGGTAGTGGGTTATTTGGAAGAGGAGCTCGTTTGGGAGGTCGAGTAGGAGCGTCATCGCGAATTGTGGTAGAGTGTGGCTAGTGCTGGGCGGTTTGATTAACTTGGATTTTGGCGTAGGTATTATATATAGTTAATCCGTCAGGTTGTTCGAGTGTTGGGCGAGCACATCGGTATGGTGCTTTTGAGTTGTGGTCATTCTTAGTGACCGTAGAGTGTGGGGCTGAATGACTCATCAATCGCTCACTTATGTTGGAACCGGTGATGGTAGAATGACTTGATGTATTTCCTAGCTACGGCCGAGGCTATATATAAGGGAATACATGACTATCTAAGCCCTCAGAGGAACGTTTTGCGTCACCAATCGCTCTGACGATGAAGTTCTGACTCATAAGATAACCCTTCGCGCACGACCTTGAATCTCTAATGGAAGTTCCTGAGCTCCAGTCAAACACCAAGCGTACTCTGTCACCATGCTGGCCCCGCTAGATCGACATAGGCGAGCTTCTCCATCGGCATACACCTAGCCATCCGCCAACCCCCCCGGGCCCCGACTACCGCCCCGGTACGGCTGCCCACCACCGACTCAATTGCTCCTATCGCACATCCGGAAGCAAGTTTACTTTGACTCTGGGGTCTCCTAACATTTGACTTACCAGTAGTTGGAATTGTGCAATTCCTTTTCTCATTTATGATGCAATCCCTCTTTTTGCCCCGAGCGCTAGAGAGACATTGGCTTTTCTTGCTCATACTAATAGTCAGAGCCTGGTGTGAGTAATAGAAGACAATGGGAATTAATGTGGTGCCAAAACGGCATACCGATTTCACTGAGATTACCGGGCACCGTCTTTAGACCTCTCTATCCCGGTATTTATCGCAAAACATGAGCTGCAGCTTCAACAGTCGGACTTGGTCTGAATAATAATAGTGTCCCTGTATGATACACAAATATAAATCTAATGGAGCTAGTTACGAAAATAGAACCGCAGCTTTGTCATAACCCATAAAACCAAATCTACCAAAATATCCCAAGGCTCTTTCGCCTGTGTGTCCGCATTCCTTCCCCTTATAGGATAAAAAATGGCCCCGATACACTGACCTTAACTCCGTGTAGAATATTTCGCTGAACTCGTACCAACGCAGGACTGTTGACGGGGCCTGCTGAGTCTCTGTTAGGAATATTGCTTCAACATGACCGAACTATGTCCTACGGAGAATAGTGGGACTCATATCACTGGCACTACATATAGATGTTCTTCATGAGTATAAGTGCCGCGCCTCGAGCACAAGCAGCAATATAACGGACATAAGATATCGACCCTTTCCTGCCACCGACCCGCACCTCCCTATAGTTCTCACATCCTGCTAGTCTTTACCCCCCCCTCAATCCCCGCCCCTGCACGCTTTATTCCAACAGTCTCCGTGAAGCACATTTACGAGTGACCACCCATGAGGGTGTTAAGTTAACTTCCAACTCGGGGGTGAGCTAACTTAGTGGCTACTTGGCCCATTTTTTACCCACTGTACGGTGTGAGTTTGCTGCTGCTGCCAATATTCGTCCTTACAAATTTCCTAGTTCTCTTTACCGTGGATACTCGAGCAGCTTAGGAGGTGGATCAGCGAGGTGGAACTCCCCTTCCCGGTAAGCGGGGAGGAAACATCGCAAAGATAGCCCTCGCTTGGGACAGAACGAAAGGGATATACACAGGGACTTACAGGGAGGGCAACCACAAGGTCCTAGCATATTTACCTTCTCTTCGAGGTTTTATGGTATTTGCTCATAAAGGAGGACTCAGGGCCTAATCTGCAGAGCACCGCTGGCAACTGTTTACCCAAACTGAGAAAATTTTGTTTATACATGCACACTTGGTTGGAAACACCATGGGGATATGGTTTAGTGGTATAATACCTCTTTAGCATAGAGGTGGTCCGGCGTTCGATTCGCCGTATCTCCATTTTTTTGTTCCACACATTACTAGTAGTAGTATTATAAGAGTTCGTAGTATTTGGGCAGCTGGTGCTATTGTTGAAGGTGTATTGAGACATATTCGACTCTTTATTTCTTGCTCTGCCGAAGCGGAGGAGTTGTTTAAGATGGTCTGCTGATGATATTTACTGGGAGCGTAAGAAAAGCGGTGTCTAGTCAAAGTAAAGCGGGGGTCTGTTAAATCAGCGTCGCGGATCCAGCTGCTCTTAGGCTTATGTGCTAAGGACATTCTGATTAAACCACGCGCAGCCTGTAAAACCAATATCACTTTTGTGGCTACTATGGTGTGAGAAGGTGAAAAGGATGAGTTTGTCACCCCCGTTCACGCCATCATTAAAATTCATTCCTACACACAAGCCACAACTCCAATCCATAATAGACCATTCCTAGCTTCTGTGGCTCCTAAGACAAATGATCGAGGGTTTGGTTTTTATCATTAGCAAGTTGCTCATGCTGTGTACTATACAGGGGTGGCGAGTTCACCCTTTTCATCTTTTCATACTATGGCAAACAGTCCAAGAGTGATTTTATTAATTCCTTTTTAAAAAAAACCCCCCCAATTCTTTAGTGCATTTTTTTCGGAGCCTGTGGCTCCGACTTCCTACTGAGGCTATCCTTTATAGACATCATAATTCTGCTCTCCATTTCAGAGGTAGAGTTTTCCACAGTCTTGTTTGCAGCGATAAGGATTTCAGCTTTTACTTTTCTATCGTAATCGGAGATCTTTTATACTATAATGATCTGCCTACCATGTTAGCATTTTGGGCAAGAGTAAAGATTTATGAAGCCTGCAAACGTACTGCTCCCACACCACTCGCGGCCAGGGCAAAACCTAAAGCGGCAGCCCACCGCGAACCATTTCTCTAGGTTATCAAATCTCTTTTCGACTCTATCGAATTGAGAATTAATTTTCTTTTCCCATCGGCTCACCTCTTGCGTGCGGCCTTCTCCAGAGAGGGAAATTTTGCGCTACCCCGTGCGCCGCCCAGTTGCTTGGGATTCTACAGCACTTGTGTCGGGAGAGGCGTACTCTACTCGAGTATAATCCTTCCATGATGCACAGTGTGCCTTTCACGAGGGTAATCGGTTTAACTCTTGAGACATTGGCTTTTCTTGCTCATGATAGCAGTCAGAGCCTGGTGTGAGTAATTGAGGACAATGGGAATTCATGTGGTACTAAAGCGGCATACCGATTTTCACTGAGATTACCGGGTACCATCTTTAGACCTCTATATCTTGGTATTTATCCCAGTGCACAAAACATGAGCTGTGGCTTCAACGGCAGGACTTGGTCTGAATAATAATAGTGTCCCTGTATGATATACTAATATAAATCCAATGGAGCTAGTTACGAAAATAGAACCGCGGTTTTATCGTAGCCCATAAAACCAAATCTGCCAAAATATCCCAAGGCCCTTTCGCCTGTCTGCCCATATTCCTTCCCCTTATGGGATAAAAAAATGGCCCCGATACACTGACCTTAACTCCGTGTAGAATATTTCGCTGAACTCGCGCCAACCCAGAAGTGTTAATGGGGCCTGCCGAATCCCTGTTAGGAATATTGCTTTAGTGTGGCGGAACCATGCTCGGCGGGGAATAGTCGGACTTATATCATTGGTACTTCATATAGATACTGTACCTCATAGGTATATAAGTGTCGCGCCTCGAGCACAAGCGGCAATACAACGGGCATAAGATATTGACCCTTTCCTACCACTGACCCACATCTCCCTATAGTTATCATATCCTGCGAGCCTTTGCCTTCTCTTCAATCCCTCACCTTCGCAAACTTTATCTCCAACCGTCTCCGTGAAGCACATTTACGAGTGACCACCTATGACAAGACTCTTAAGTTAACTTACAACTCGAGAGCGAGCTAACTTAGTTCTCGCTTGGCGTGTTTTTGTCCACTGTACGGTATGAGTTTGCTGCTGCCAAGCTTAGTCATTTCAAAGTTCCTGGTTCGGTTTACTGTGGATACCCGGGCAACTTAGAAGGCAAATGTGCGGGGACGTTGGAATTCCCCTTCTTGGCTACGTAGGAGGGAAACATGGCAAACACAACCCTCGCTTGAGACAGAACGAAAGAGATATAGGCGACGACTTACCAGGAGGAGCAACTACAAAGTCCTAGCATATTTACCTTCTCTTCGAATTTTTACAGTATTTGCTCGTGAAGGGGGACTCCGGGTCTAATCTGCAGGACCACCGGCAATTGCTTACCAGAGTTGCGCAAAATTTGTTTATGTATGCACTCTTGGCTGAAGACACCATGGGGATATGGTTTAGTGGTATAATACCTCTTTAGCATAGAGGTGGTCCGGCGTTCGATTCGCCGTATCTCCATTTTTTTGTCTTTTTTCTATCGCAGGGTAAATACCAACTGGCTGGCTGATCTAGAACACATTTGTTAAGGATGAAGCACCGAATGATCTTAAGGAGAACTCACTGGGCCAGTATACTGTAGTCTCACCTTCGAAACTTTGAATGCCCAATATCCAGGGTGATATCGCGGGAATTGACTATTCACTGACCAAGCTCTCCTGTAAGCGAAGCCTACGCTACTCTCCAAAAAAAAGCTGAGATCCCGGCAGATTGTCCAAACAATCCCCTACTTAGGGTGTGGGTCGAATTTTTAGCATGGTGATATAGATTTGGACAGCCCAAGAATGGTATTCGAAAAATCTGATGTATGCTTCATTGATACTCTGCTAGCACTTTTTTCAAAATGGTTGTTCAACTTAAGCACAGTTTTATTTAAGAACCCAAGCTTGTGCTTAACCTTTAGGGGCTTTTGTCGATAAATGCCTTTGTAGCTCTCTGTGCTATGAACTTGCAGTAGTGTTTGGATGCGAGAGGCTTGGGGGTGTTGATACTTGAAGGTACGTGAAAGTGGAACCGGCGCGAATACGGAAGAGTCCAATGGACTACGTGGAAGCTATGGAGGCGGTGGGAGAACATCCTTGGGTATTATGGTGTTGTCGGTAGGGGGCTCTGGAGAGTGGGAGTTTCTAGCACATATTGCTTTGTTTTGCAGGATTGTAGAGAATCTTCTCTATATTACCTTCCTTTGTTTATTGTTAGAATTTTATTGAAAGCAGAGGTTCCTGCGGCTAGCGGGAGATTGTTCTGGGGTGATTATGTTTTGTTGTATTTACTTCTGCCTTTGCCAGATACGTTTTTCTTACCAGCGAACGAAGTTACAAGCAACCACGATTATTATTATTCTATTATATAGGTCATCTCGCCCTTGTCCGTAGTGCACACCTCCGAACGTTAGGAGGGGGGAGATTAAATGGGGAACAAATGCCCATATCATGGGCTTCATTCGCACTAAAGTCCTTCCTGTGCGGGATGATATACTGGGCCATTTTTTAGGTATTCGGAAATGGAAAACTTAAGCGATTTGGCTCTGATATAACCAATGCCTCTGCAGGTGCCTAAATTTGTGGAAATAGACGTAACCGACTCCTTCAATCAGGTAACTCATGTTCCGATTGCTTTAAAAAATCGCCAAGTATGATATACTTGAGCGCTCGAGTGCAGGTATCTTGAACTGGAATTGATTCGAAAAGGCACAACACAAAAGCACATTACTAGTGCCAGATAAAACATACTCAGCTGACCTACTAAATACCTCAAAATGTCTTGGGATCCACTATGATATCTCTGCAAGCCCTGTAGCTTTAGGACTCAGAGACAAAAGCTCCCGAGAAGGATTAGCGCTTTCCCGGTGTAGGGCAAGATTAGCCTACTGGATGTGTTGGGTATTATTAACCGGTGTTCTCGATTATCTTAACTTGTCAAGCTAAACCTATCGTAAACAGATGGGCTGGTTCCCGCTCATATTCTGATATCGGCAGTGGATCTCAAGAGATTCTACGGCATCTGCAAGCGGCTAGAATGGCAACACCTATCGGGGTGCACCGTACTTGTACGATTCTAGATTACCTTGCTCCAACTTCCAAGCTATCATTTCCGCCTTGGCGTAAAACGCTGGAATGTCCAAGCCTGCCAAGTTTATCGGCTGAGTTTGCGTTGATCGTATCTACGGGTGCTTCTCGATTGGCACTCATGGAAGCAGCAGTGTGCCTTGTGGGCTATAAGGGTTTCATTGGGCTGCGAAATACCGTAGTTATTATACTGAAGTGTTGTTTAGTTGGAACGGCGTGCTTCGGGCTACGCCTAAACCTCGAATCCCTGGAAAATAATATTGTACAGTATTGACAATTAGTGGGTTCCGATAAGATGGGAGGTTTGCCGGGAGCCAACTGACCATTCATATAACAATAGACCTACCCCTAGGTCGACAAACATGCTTCGTTGAGGTTAGGAATCTACGAGTATATAAAAGTCGATGGCATTAAAGGGATCTGTTGTGAAAATTGGGAAGGGAACATGATTCTTGGAAAACTATATTAAGAAATTGACAAGCCTCCACAGGATGATGTGGTTGGGCGGCGTACAAGGCGTCACAAGCAGGTTGCGGGAGCGATAAGACAGTTGATATGACGGGGCTGTTTTATACTCGCCCTCCTATCCTTGCTTCAATACGGTTGCGCTTGCAAAGATGCTCTAGAGCTCTGGCTTTCCCCCCTTACGAAGGCGGTAGTCACCACCCCGAATTCTCGCCCCCAAAATCTAAACAGATTAATAGGGCGTATAATAGCGACCGGGGCATCTTCATTTTTGAGGTTTAAAGAAGCTGGAGGAGGATAGCTGATGGAGGGGTAAAAAAGGCGCGAGTAATTCATGTATCATCCTCAGCCAGTACCTAAACCTAACAGTGAACTTCAGCATTCAGGATTTCCCGTTTTCAAGACCTCTTTCGCTGATATCCTCCTTCGGCATACCGGTGCTCTGGCCTGCAACATTCTCATAGTGGCCTTGGTACGTGTGCGTTTTATGAGCTGGAGTTGAACCGTGTGCGATGTCGTTCAGGTTACCTCCTATGGTAAGGCAAGGCCTAATTTTTTTTTTTTTTTTGGTCTTTATGCCTTTTACAGGGGCGGCTCACCTCTTTCTGTGCACCCCTTCTCCAGAGAAGGAAATTTTGCGCTACCCTACCCTACCGTACGCGGTTTGGTTGTTCAGGATTCTACGGCACTTGTGTCGGGAGAGGCGTACTGTATAATCCTTTCAGACGCACAGTGCGCCTTACACGAGGCTAATCCGTTTAGCTTTTCCCTTCGATATCAAAAGCTTACGGTACATGGAGTTGCCACAATCAATGAGTTGATAAGAGATCTGTCGACTCCGAGCTTAGGTTACAAGAGGGGGTGGGGCACTGTATCACAAAACAGGGGAAGACGCGTCGAAATGCGTCACGAACACCTTATCATTTGAGCAAACCTGACAAATAACCCTAGCCCAAGTGCGGCTGAACCCTTGTTTGAATTTCCGAGATGCCGTTAAGCCTGAACAATTCAAGCTTTGGGAGCACAACGACACGTTTCAAGGTCTCACTGTAGCTCGGATAGCTCAAAGCCGAACGGAGGCGCAGCTCAAAAAAATAGTAGAAACTGACTTGGACTGGGGGATAACTTTACTGAAAGTTGTTCAAATCAATCAAGTGACTCACTAAATATATCAGGACAGATTCCTACAACTGTCTTTATAAAATTTATATATTGTTACAAGATCAACGACAAAGTAGGAGCTGGTCTGGCCATCATGTCTAAGTTAACGTTATACCTCCGGTCTCTGTATGGTGCCCAAGGGCCAACAGGTAGATGTCTGATCACTGGCCTGGATGCCTCCGGGAAGACCGCACTTCTCTACAGGATGAAATTAGGCAAGAAAGTGGTAACTATTCCTACCATCGGATTCAATTGTACGAGAGAATTACTTCAATTCCTATACCGCGTACTGATACTTCGCAGGTGAAGATGTACCACGGGGGATGGATACCATCGTTTTCTGGGACCTCGGAGGTTGTGACAAAATAAGGCCTCTTATACGACATTACATGACTCCCGGTCATTCAGTACTTTTCCTCGTTAATACCAGCGAGTGTATCCGAGATGCAGGAAGATATAAAGACACCATTGATGAACTCACAGCCCAAGTAACAGGATCGGTGCAAGTCGGCGTCGTTTTCATCCTCGTGGCCTTTTCCAAGCAGGACCTGTTAACTGAAGCTCAGAACTTTCAAGAAGCAGCTGTTAGACAGCACGTTAAGGAGACTATGGATGCTCTTCTCCCCATGGGTGCTGCTAAGGGCCTGTTTTCGGTCATGAATACTGGCTTTAGCGCTGATCAAGACAAAGGGGTAGACGAACTGTTGGATGCACTGATAGCAGGTGTTAAACGGAATAATGTTAATCCCGTTGTTCTTCCTGAGCCTGGACGCCCTGCGGAGCCTGTTCACAAACCTACCCCAGAGCGTGTGAACGATCCTTATGTCGGTTTCGCGCCGGAGAGGTTCTTTGGGATGATGGAGTCTGCAAGCTTGCCTGTATGGGATCATCGAGCTCATGTACGAGGCGGGTTTTATGTGCTTATAAAGGCTCTCGGATCCGGCTTAGGTCTATGGGACGCCGTGGAGGATTTTCTGAATATCCTGGATAAGATGTTAGCTACTGATGCTGCGAAGGCTCAGGTTGAAGGGACGGAAAAGAGATTCAGAAACACGGTTCATAGGTAGGACCAGAACCTGATATCCACAGACTACCGAGCTAACCCCAAGAGCAGAACCATGACTACATTCTATCTCCACAGCATATACCTATCCATACTCAAGTTCATGGAGCTCCGCAATCCTCCCCGAATTCCCGAGCACACCGATTTCGAGGCTTTTATACAAGTATACACTCACTTCCTGAGCTCGTCCCTATGGACAACCTACTACTCCCGTGACCTCATGTTCTCCCCACCCGCCAAAGAATCCTGGCGTCTCCCAGACCTCGAACCACTGCCAACCTACTTCCGCCCAACCGTCCAAACGCATCTTTCCCTCTCCTCGCTAATCTCCTCGGACCCGAACAGGCATTATAAAATCTTCGCTTTCCTAACCCTAAAGCGAACGAAAACCACCAAATCCCGCCGCGGAAAAGTGATCGCTGACGCCCTTGAAGCCCTCAACCGCCACATAATCCGTCAGAGGGTCCGAGATCCCGCCGTCAAGCCCTACTCCGCGACGAAGGCCTACTTTTACGTACAAATATTCCACGCGGCTATCGAGGGTTTAGGGACAAGTATCGACATTACCCGTCTCTCGTACGACACTTTCGCTCTCGCATTCCCGGATCTTGTGCAGGGGAATATATGGCGGGAATATTACAAGGAGAAGGTATGGGATAGTATTCAAGCCAGGGCTGAATTCGTCCCTCCGGGGATCAAACCGCTACCGAATATCATCCCCCTCGTGGACGTCACGGCAGCGGCGGCGAGGGAGGTGCGCAACAAAGCAATTGGAAAAGTGCTCGCGGATGACACGGAACTTATGTTGGCCGAACATTGGGCCCTCTCTGATATGCAAGACCCAAGCTTGATGCTACGTTCTCACGGGGGAATGATATGGTGGTATTTCTCAGCGCTATGGACCGTCATACGTTCTCAATCTTCCCCCCAGATCCCCCCTTCCCCGTCCCCTACCACACCCGTTCCTACTTCCTCCTCCTCCACCACCTCGTCTCTCGGCGCCGCCGCAAGACTCCTCGTAAAAGACGAACTCCTAAAAGACGATTCCTCCCGTGGCGTCACGGAGAAGACATTCTGGGCGCATATCATGCTCCAACGAATGATAGGGTTCAAAATCACCACCGGGGATAGTCTATGGGATAGAAACACCTGTCTGACCGACGTGAGGAGGTTCTTAGCAGAGAATCGGGGGATCGCGGACGAGGATTTGTGGATGGAGTATTACTCTGCCGAGAGCTGGCGCAGCTCGGATGCTGCGGCGATGTTCTTGCCGCCGGATTTGAAGGATTTGAAGGGGGCTGTTGTTTCGGGCGGTGGTGGTGGGGAGTGATGGGTATATATTTCATGTGATGTAGCATAAATATTTATGATATGATACCTAATGTTCTTGTTTATCTGAGCGGTGTTGGTCGTGTAGAGGAGGGTTGGCTATGCACAGAGCGCCCTCCGGGGGCTTGGATAGTAGGTTACGGTACCGCGGCAGCGCCCTCTAGGTCTTATCCAACTCGAGTGATAATTCATGTTAATCCAACCACACTTTATGCAAAATATTACCCCAACCCCATATTATATACATCGCCTTCTAATTTCCGATTTCTATGCTTATAGCCCCCCCCATTTCTATAGGACTATACACAAAATCCAATCCAGAGCTTCGTATTATATATCATCAAGTGCAAACCGGATTCCAGAGAGGGGGGAGGGGAAAGATTGATTTAGGTTGTTAGGAAATGTTATATCCGAATATCGCATTAGCTTTGTGTATAATATATAATATCTATCCCTGTGGGAAAAAAAAGCCCATGCTGGTAACTAGACTTATAGTGATTGCGGTCGCACGCTATCGTGTGTCCAGGAATGTATGATTTCATACCCGGAGGGGCCCTTTTGGAAGAGCTCATGTCAAGGTATATTAGATATTCGATTGGGGGGGGGACTGTTAGGCAG
>QOVD01003518.1:3700-22408 GCA_003521225.1 Tuber microsphaerosporum | reverse complement strand
GAGGGGGAGGGGGATTTGGTGGTGGTGGCATTGGCAGTGGTAGAACTGATCAGGAGAGTACCAAATCCGCATACTGGACCCCAGTAGTCCCCGAAGGCCGTGGCGCAACATTGGGAAAACTCCACGAAGTGGACCTCGGCGAGGAAGCGAAAAAACACAACATAGCTAGAACTAAAGAAGCCACCCGTCGCCTACAAGGTGGTGAAGAAATCGAAGACGACCCCTCCACCGCACCCAACACATCAACCGCCAATAACATCCCCAACCGGAAGAAAATGAAGAACCGCCGACGCAGGAATAGCCAAGACGTACAAAGAGATAAACTTGTCGAGGAAGTCCTTAAAGAGAGTAGACGTATAACCCCCTCCCCCCTTACCACCCCTCACACCCCTATGCTAACCGTTCTCTTTCAAAAGTGGAAATGTACACAGACCCAGACCCAACCGAAGACCAACGCGAAAGCGAAGGCGCAGCCGACGACCGCATCGCCGAGAAATTCCGTCGGGAATTCCTCGACGCGCTAATGACCCGTCGCCGGCGTCGTGGCGGCGACGGGAAGAAGAAGCGCGACGAGAATAAGAAGCCCAGAGGCCCCAAGCTTGGTGGGAGTAGGCAGGCTAGGGCTGCCATGCGTGAGAGCCAGCAGAGCTCCGCTGTTGGATCGGGGGCTGGGAAGAAGAAGAAGTGAACATGACATTGGAAGCGAAGGGAAGGGAAGGGAAGGGAGGAAAGAGGAAGTTTGTACACATTTTTATTTCTATTTTACGGCTCTTGTGATGGGATGGCGTTGTCTCTTTTTTTTTGTGTGTTGTGTGTTGTAGTTTATTCGCTTGGTGCTGGAGGGTTTTTTCTTTTCTTTTCTTTTTCTTGCGGATTCGAGAGAAATATTAAACACGCTTGGGGTTTGGGCATTGTGGGACTGTTGCTATGCCGTGGGTGTATGAGCAATTGCTGTTCCGTGGATAACTTATGACACTTGTAGTCACTAGGAGATTCATGGTTTAATACGGTACGATACGATACTTTTTTTTTTCGCCTAATCCCTAGCACAACTTATGATATCATGCCGCCAGAAACCTCGCGGTATCAGTCGACAACCGGATATCGAGAACCCCTCATCTAGCAAGGCAACCTCCATCACGACCACATTAACCACATTAACCACCACCACCGTTCTTTATCTATCCCACTCTCCCTCATTCACCCTAAACGCAGAGGCCGTTGCTTGGCAAGCCCCCTTAAGGGGGGAAGAAAAACCTGCAAACAAATCATTACTCCAAATCCCTCACCAAATTCAACACCACCTTCCTCCTAAACCCCTCCCTATTCTTCTTCTTCTTCCCAACCTTTGCAAGGTCCTTGATACTATCCATGACCATAATAGCACTAGTCGCTGGATCGTCCTCCCTAATCGCAACCTTGAGTATGATAGCCCCCGTGTTGGCCATCTCGTCCGTAGCAAAGAAGCGGAGTTTCTCCTCTCCGATGATTCCAGCCGGATACACGTTTCCCACAACACGGGCTATAGCACCCAGGTAGTGTGCCCAGTAAGCCAACTCCGGACCGACTAGGTCTTGCAGACGAGTCTTGAGGTCCGAATCGGAGACTTCTCCGCCCCAGCGTTCACACAGAGAGAGTGCCAGGAGGGCACGAGTCTCATGAGTCAGGCCGTGGGCGCTGGCGAGGATTCCAGTTGTGGTGCTGTGCAGACCACAGGAGGCGCGGGATTCTTTGGGCACGTTGGAGTGGTAAATTAGCATGTTTGAGAGGGCTGGTGCGGTCTCGAAACGGATGATGTAGGGGGCCGAGCGGGGGAGGCCGTAGCTCAGGAGGAGACTGACGAGTTCAGTAGACTTGGGGGCGAAGGGGATTGTTGCCACGGGGAGCGGGTCCTGGGCTCGAATCTCTTGAGGGAGCTTTTCGAAGAGGGCGCCTTCTCGGACACCGCCTGGAATTGTTTGTTAATGAAGCGATGATGGGAGGGGAAGGAGCGGATGGTACCTTGACAGAAAATTACGGTTTTGATTTTGGGGAGGGTTTCGATTAGTGTATTGATCAGGAATGCCACAGCGGGAATTTGCCTTGCTCTGCGGCCGGATATCCGGAACTTTTCATCTAAGCGATCACTCAGCTCGGGATCTAAGTGCAGATCTGCTAGGCTGGAGAACGCATTCCCAGGTGCTTTGAACCCATTGATGATAGGCACGGGATAAGGTTTGATGTCATGTTGATCCAATAGTAAGTATCCAAACCCTCTGAATCCTCCGCCAGACAAATACATGGTAAATCCGCCCTCGGCCTCAGCATCAAGCTGCAAATCCTTCGGTACTTGCAACGAGATAAAGGCCTCCGAAATCCTCTCTTTCATTTCATCCCTTAGCAGCCCTATAGCCTTCCCATCTATCGCCGTTTCGATCCTCTTCGTCAGTGCTGCAGCCCCATATGGCATACTGACTGGTTTCTCCGCCATCTGGCAAACCCCCTTCTCACTCCTCATCCAGCCAAGCTGTGTACTCCCACCGCCAAGGTCCATGACGAGGCCAGTCACACTCCCGATTGAGCTAGCAACGCCCTCAGCTCCAATTCTCGCTTCCTCACTTTTGGAAAGAAGCTCCACATCCCAGCCCGAGGCTTCGGTAATCCTGTCACGAAACTCGGCAGAGTTTTGGGCTTCCCTCGTGGCCTCAGTAGCAACTACGCGGACATTCTGGTCTGGCACGCCAAAGTCACTGCAGACGGACTTAAAGCGTCGCATGGAGGTTAGGATCTGCCCGATGACCTCTTTGGAGATGGGGGACTTTGTCGTCCCGCTGAACTGTGCATCGTATAGCGAGATGGCGGCACGGTCTTGGAAGACGGTGGGTAGTATACGGGCTGTTGCGGGGTCAAGGTTTGAGATGGAGAAACGGACGCCGTTGCTAGATTCGAGTTATTAGCAAACGAACACACACCATTAAATAGTTTCCTCTCAATCCTTTTGCTTTTTCTTGTTAGTAGCTAGTAGCCGGAATAGCAAACACCCACCTCCCGATATCAACTAGTCCATGAAGGAGCGGATTCTGCTGTACTGTTTTTTCCGCCATGTTTTCTCGCTTGTGAATTCGTTCGTTCGTTTGTTTGCCCTTATGCAAAGAATTTTAAGGGGAAAGGTTATGACGAAAGAGCTCTGAAGCTAGTTCTTATCTATTTATTAAGTCGCGATAGGTTTAGTTTCAATAACTTCCAGGGAGGCGGGTGGCGAGGAAGGTGGTGGGGAGGGCAGCAAGAAGAAAAAATTAACATGCGGGATTTGAAGAAAAAAGAGTCTTGGCATGCCCATCCCGAGTCCATTTTTGAAAGAAGTCTTCGATCTTCTTCTCTGGCCTTTGTATTTGCTCGTGGGGTCATTGAAAACCAGAAGACATGGCCCTTGTCTCTAAGTAGAGAATTGTATGGGATCAGCGGAAACAGTTTTCTAGTTATAATGACCTCCCAAGTACCCAACTATAAGACGTTTTGATGCTACAGTATTTCCGAATTAATTGATTACAATTTGACTTGGAAGGTACTGTCGCGTGCAGTGCCACGGGAGGCGGGAAAAAGGGTGTTTTATCCGTCGTGTGGGACCAAGTTTGGTAGGGTTTATTTAGGAGATCAGGTACCTAGTATTTATCCGGGGGTGCAAGATGAGCTGGAAGAGTAACTATATGGCAGAGGCAGAGATAATAGAGTACCGGTAGCATTTTCCATTATAGGTACATGATCGATTGGATCCGGAACTTTACATATTGTCGGGGGACAAAAATAACCGCGGTATCAACGGTGAAAATCTTCGGCAATGACAACGGCCTCCCCCACCAACCCCACTACTATGAAAACCAAAAAAAAATTAAAAAAATGTAAATACATAGTAGAAATTAATATTTGGTATACCATCCATCAGCCTTAATAATTGCCTCTATTCTATCTACCATTGACCCTACCAAAGTATCAAAAACCTTTGGGTCAAGAAGTTCCCAACAATCAGTGATTGCCTTCTCTATTGCCTTCTTGACCACATTGACATCACCCCTCATAAGATAGAGCTCAGGATAGTTCTTATGAAGCTTATCTTTCACCAGAGACCAAACATTTTCATTTGGATTGAGATCTGGTGAATAGGCAGGAATTTCTAGAAGAGCAATTCCCTGTCTTCTGAGCCATCTCCTAAAAGGCAAGTGAGTCTTAGCATTGTCAATGATAAAAAATACCTCTTCTTCTCCAACCTTCTTCCTGATGTCCTCCCATATTCCTAGAAAGTCATAATGATCATAGACATCAATAATTGACTTTCCAGTAACTCCACCCCTAGCAGAAGAAGGATCAGGAAAAACAGGTAAAAAAAGACCATGAGTTTGACCATAAAAACACCAGTCATCATCTGGCTAATCCCTCTCTCCCCTCTCCTAGCAGTAGGTTCAACACAATCCTTATTCCACTTCTCATTTGGGTATCTAAATACCCATTTTCTCCTCTTGCCTCTACCCCTCTTCACAAATACCTCATCCTCCCACATTGCCTTCCTTCTCCACATCTCCCTTGTCCAATGCCTATGGGCTAATGCCCATTCCAATCTCTCTTGAGCCAGATCTTCATCCAAATGAGCTCTCTCTTATGCCACCTATTTTTTAAGATGCTTTTGTGCAATTCTTCTCTTCACTGTCTTGGTAGAGACATTGGGTGCAACTTTTTTAGCAATCTCAAAATAGGTAGTGTGGCGATTTTTGAGAGCTTCCTCAACCATGGTTTCATTCTGCAACTTGGTAGTCTTAGGATGTCTTCCTTTGCCCACATTCTCCTTGCCCTCTTGAAATCCCTTTGCAATTGTGTTTCTAACAGTGGTGGGAGGAATGTTAAGGTAGTGGGAAATTTGCTCAGATCCCATTTGAGGCTCATGTAATCCAAGGATCCTCCCCCTAGTAAACTCAGAGAGGTGCTTAGAGGGAATAGGTTTTTTGGCATGACTGCAAAGAATAGGAGGCATAGTTTATTGAAAAAAATAATTAGACAGGATGGTTTAGTTTTGGTTGATCTAGAGGAGTTTGTTTAGGTAGTGTAGGAAGTGCAGGGTGATGAGGAGGAGTGCGTTGCCATCAATTGTTGAACCGCGGTTATTTTTGTCCCCCGACAATACTACCGGGATATATCTCACTCTTCCCCGCTAGGCTTAAGAGTCTCGAACAATGTTGGCCGAAAACTTTCCCGGGGTTCCCTCTTATCATTGCTTCTATTCGTCATCAATGTTGGATCCCTTCATATGGATGTGGATACCAGAGAAACTTTTACTTCCTCCTATATCGAGGACTACCAGATAAATGTCATCTCTATCTCTTGATAGGTTATTGAATAGCCACCTAATTCACCTCACCTTAGCTCTATTATGTACTGTGGGAAAGGGTGAAGGAAAAGTTATATCAGTGCTTTCCTAACATTGGTAAGACCAAGTTGGGCTAGATCCTGCCAGGAATACATAGCAGGAGCTCTCAATGAAGTTTGAGCTCGGGATGTTTAAGGGGTGTTTTTTTGACAATCGTGAAAGTCTATGCTAAAGAAGGTAGCTGATGCTTTAGGTGCAAGAGGGTGGTGTGTGAAGTGTTGGTTTTTTATTCAATAACTTTACATGGGGGATTCTCTGCAAGTAAATAATTATTTATAATAACATTTAGGCCCTGTTTGGCACACCAACTTTTATAAGGTAACACCTTACAAACTGCGGTTTGTAAGGTTTCCTTAACTGTATTTTGTATGGGAAACCTTATAAAAGTTGGCGTGCCAAACAGGGCCTTAATGTCTGCCTAAATTTTTCGCAGCAGTAGTTGTGATTGAATACTGTAAGTAGTGAGTCTAAGCGGTGGTAAGTGTTGCCCGTGCAGCTCGCAGGACGGGACGGAACGATTTAAGTTAGTATGATAATAATATTATTATGATATCTATGACATGATACTCTAAATATTGGGAATTGGGCATTGGGTTAGGGCAGATTCTAATAGCAGAGGGGACAACAAACGGCCCACCAAATTTGACGTTTGCCACCAATTCCTTTGTTGTGTTGTTCGCCGTCCCGCCTCCCCTATGTCAAGCACGATCGGACAGACAAACCGAAGGGAGGTGTTCAAATTCCGGTCTCGTGCCCAATTGCGAGATTTAGGGGCTGTTTGGCGTGATAACTTTGTGAAGTTTGGTTAGCTATTTATACAAACCATGGTTGTGCAACCATGGCTGAAAGAACCCTATACCCTATTTCATAAACAGCCAAAAAATTGCTGCTGGTTGTTGTAAATCATTGTTTGTAATTCACATCTACCAAACAGTCCCGTAGTTACAAACAATGGTTTTGCGGTCCCAAATTTGTCACGCCAAACAGCCCCTTAAGGAATCAGTAGACTTAGTTATCCATCTTGCAAGGATCACCTAGAGACATTTAGCTTTTAGTTCCTTAATAAAGGTCGAGTGACGTTGGTTTAAAATCGGCGTAATACAAGTGGAATCTAGGGTTGCAAATTGTAAGCTGATCAATAGTCTTCGGGGTCTAATCTGGGAGTGTGATAATGAGTTTCCGACCAAGGCAAGGGAAAGGGACCGGGACCTGCCAAGTCCGAGTGAGATTCCCTGACCTGGACTCCGACGACGACGTTGTATGCTGCGAATATAAACACCTTACTGATACACGCACCGCTTCCGATAAAGCCAAAATTTCAAGAACCCAAATATATACCGAATGATTAGTTATGTATTATAAACCCGAATGTAAATGTTGCTATAAGAAACCAAAGGAACGGGACAAATCCATCATAAAACATAAGCCCATGAGACAAGGTGCCGAGCGCTCAAATCCCAATTCCTCTCATGTCAGAACCAAAAACCCAGCAACGGTGCCAGCGGCCATAACGATTGCACCAACTCGACTCCGCAGAGCATTCCCAGCGCCAACCCACGCCAAAGCCTCCACCGATGTAACATTCTGCATCTCTGAGCTCTTTTCCCTATACTTCACCCCCTCAAATCTAATGCTAACAACAGCGCTAGCATTCAACATGTCCCCGGAGAAATCAAATGACCCAATTCTCTGCCAGGGCGCCACTTGTTCCCACGGCTTCTCGGGTGTATACATGCTAATAGTCGGCCTCGAAACTCCTAAAGGCTGTTGTCCAAACGTGCTATTCTCCATCGAGAAGAACACCTTGTCAGTGCCGACGCCCCGAATATCGATACGCGCGCCCAGGTCGGGGTACATAATCCCAACGCTACTGGACCAGGAACCGTAAGGCGATTTCGGTTTCGTCTCCGCGATAAGTTCGTAACCCGATACGCAGATGTCAGAGAGCGTGACAAAGGAGGTGGAGTATTTGAATATCCGCTTCGGAGTGAGCACTTCCCGCCGGGGGAGGGGCTTCTGGATGTAGTTTGCTGAGAGGTCCCAGGAGTCTATCAGTGTCGTACCTTTTTTGTCCACAGTCGTGGCGTTCTGGGTTAGGGAGACGTTCCAGAGGACTTTGAATTCTTCGATGCCGGCTCCTAAGGGTAGTGGTATGTTCTCGAACTTGTCGTCTCGTTTTTTTTCTTCAAGTTCTCCCTGTGTTGTTGAGGTTAGGCGGAGGAACTCCTGTCTTGCTGTCCCTAAAGTTCCTGTTGCTGTGGGTTCGAAGCCTCGTAGAGAGAAGTATAGTAGATTCGTGTCGTTTATGGATCTTTTCGGACCGATGGCTAGTACTCCATCGTAGGTGTATGTCTTCTCCCACAGATTGTTGTTAAAGCAACCTGCGCGGTCATTCGACGTATTGAAAAGCTTATGCGTGATCGTGATTGATCCATTGTAGTATGTCGCTGGCATGAGGTAGAGGTCTGTCTGTTGGGCTTTTACCGCATCGTCGGAATTCTGAGAAAGGGAGCCACTGCTACCACTGCCTCCGCTGCTCCCCGAAGAACTATCACCTCCACCGCTACTACCTGAATCACCAGATCTTCCCCCACCGCGCCGTGCCAAAGACATAGACGCTAGCAGCGCACAACATAATAAAACCGGTATTTTAAGGATCATGACGAATTCTCGATTCCTGTTTTCAAAAATTCCCTGGGAAGGAGAGGGAGAAGAAAAAATAAGGGAGGAGAAATCACAATCGGCGATGGACGGCCCTTTCGCTCCTACTACCCGCAGCCGCACGTTGCTTAAAATCGTACTTACCGCTACCGGTACTCCATCCTGGGGTGGGGAAGGGGTATGATCTCCTTCTATCTTGTGTAACGACTCCTACTACAAAATATCCTGGAAAGTCGTATTCGGCTAGTCTTGACTAGGGAAATGCAACGGGGGATAGGGGGAGGGGGGGTGTGATTGGTTAAGTGAGAGGCTTAAAAATAAACTGTTTGGGTGTAGTGGGTTAATTGAGCTTGTTTGCACGTTTCTCTTTCTTTCTTTTTTGCTCGCCGATGGCCTTGCCAATTGGCCTCACTGCTGTGGGACTGGTATCGGCCATGCCGAGAGTGGGAAGCACGGTGGGGCTACCAGGGTTCTGTGGATGAGGTCATGCGAGGACCGGAGGTGCCGGAGCTCGGGGTTTCGAAGTTGAGTAGGCTACTGGTAGTTCTGTTAGACCATGCCCTGCGGGAGTATCATACCCAGTTATGAATGAACAAGTGCTCGAGTATTAGGAATATATGTCTTATGGCACCATTGCAGTGTAAACATCGTATCCAGGAGGACTATCGTATTGCCTAGTACAGGATCTGTGGGTGTAACCAAGGGGATATCTATTGCAGGAGTATCATAGATATAATACCAAGGTTTTGGCCATCCCACGAATAAGCTTTCTAGCCCCTGGGGGAAGGTGGCAATATTATATACATATATTATGAAGCGCGACCTCCATCCATTCAATGCCAAGAGATATTCATGAAACGGCCCCACACGATGAGTCTCCTGAAATGCCGGTACTCGTAAAGCCCTCTGGGTCAAATCACGAGCGGCCTCATGAAGTGCAGTGCCGATCCTTCAAAAGCACCAAGCCAACGGCCCCAAAGTTTAAATTACTTCTTGTAATAAGCTTCATGCAATTAGGGTTAGCCTGCTGGAATGTTAACATCTCCTGGGCTGGACTTACCGGTACAACATTCCGGCGCTGGTTCCGTGTGAAACGACATCTTGTGTAACGTCGCTGCTGTGCGGCACTGACAATACTGGAAAGGAGTGCGGGCGGATATTTCTAGGGTTCGTGAATGGTTTTCGGGTCACGAGGCCGCTTGGATTTTGGGGTATCATAGTTGATAAGTGAAAAAAATTCGGTTGAGTTCTGGGGTGCCCCGATGGGAAAGAGGCGACCCTGAAGGTGCTGGTACGAGGAGAGGAATGATGGGGCGGGCCGTTGGGCATTATCGAGATTTTGCACTGCCGAACGCACTCCAGTTGCCACAGCAACATGGGCTAGGGTTGCTGGAGCGCAGACTGGAGGTGCGGAGGCTTGCACGCACTCCCATGGTGCAGCACTTTGCACGCACTTGGAGTTGTGCTTGGAGGGTAAACAACAGCTCTAATTGGAGGATTTAAATGTTGTAATTAAGTCTACCTCCCTCAAAAGGATATCCGGCCGGACATCAGAGTCCCCTGCTTCCTACCTCTGTTGCAATCACGATAGCGGTTCTTACTCTATAAATCTCTTTCTGATGAAATTACTGAGAGCAGCAGCCATGCTGACATTGGACTCAGACATTACAGCTACGAGTATTCTCTACAGACAACAGCGGCGACAGTGTTACCTATTGGCTATGCTGTTTGGCCCCACCACGATCGTCCATGATCAGCACTATCGACCCCCTCTTGACTACACCTCTAAGATGTGGGCTCTGCAAGATAAGAGTGACAATTGGTGTCATGAATTCTTGCGATTTTCTAGGAAGCAAATCTGTGAACTCTCAGTTGTTCTTGAAATACCAGAGCACATCAAAGGTCGATACCATACACCACCAACAACCGTACTTGCCGTTGTCTGCTTTCGCCACTCTTGGCCACTACGATTAAAAGACTGTGTTTTGGAGTTTGGCTGTGAGCGAGAATGGTTGAGCCGTATCTTTAATGGGGTGTGTACTCATCTCTAGGAGCGGTTTTGGGAATAGCTAGAATGGGATGAGGTACTTCTGAATCCAATCAGACTACAATCCTACTGCTCAAAGACCTATGAGTGGGGTGAGCCTTTCAGGCTTGTTAGGGGATTTATTGATGGCACACATCAATCGATTTGTCATCAGCAAAAAATTACCGTGCGTCAGATGCGCCGCTGTTGCATCAGGAGACAAGGTATGGAGAGTTTGCGCCCTGGAGGCTAGGTGCGCCCTGAGGTAGAGTGCGATACTCGCTTGCGCCAGGTGCGTCAGGAGACACCGTTGCCATCCTCACTTACCTCTGAACACTAGTAGCTACACAACCTTACCTCCTGTGCCTCCGGATACTGCCCACAACACTATCGCACCTCCTGATTTACTACTCACTCACTCAATATCCAGAGTAGCCTATCGCTTTGCTCCCATCTCTCATACCTGGAAAGGGGGTAGCCTTGGCAATAATAATTGGGTTAGTGTGGGCGCTAGGTGAGATTGCCGCTACTCAACTCTTAATTTTAATTTTGCACCACTAAAGATACTCTCTAGTTCTATTTTCAGAACTTGATCTTTCAGAGAGCGAAAATGCCAGCTCACTACAGTCTGAAAGTGAGTGATATCTATGGTAGTCTCTACTTTGTTGTGGTTTCTCGGCACTTAGACTTGGACGCGACGCGATGTGACTCCACACTTTGCTCTCCTCACACCCGCCCCCTCCTGGCCTTCACAGAAGACTCCTCCACAACCATAATGCCTATCCTGAATCTGACACCTGCATCATGCTGGGCTCGACGCCAGCTACACACTCATATAGGATTCATCCCTACCTGACTATTATTCATGAAGTTACACGGCTGGCGATTTCAGATTTCGAAGGCTGATTACTCCACAACCGCAGGACGGATCTTGATTCTGTTTGTTGGAGGTTGTTGGGCTTCACGTCAGCTACACGCCAGTATAAGGTACGTCCCTGTTGCATCAAAACTCAGGAAATCGCTGTCATCTGTGTAGGGGGGTATTAGGAACCTGGCGAAATTTTACTCGATGGCCAATTACTCCACAACCGCTAGACGGATCTTGATTCTGTTTTCTGGAGATTGTTGGGCTCGACGCCAGCTACATGCCAGTATAAGGTACGTCCCTGTGGCGTCAAAACTCGGGAAATCGCTGACTTCTGTGGAGGGTGTATTAAGTGTCAAGCTGGCAGAATTTTACTTGATGGCAGATTACTCCACAACTGCTAGACGGATTTCAATTCTGTTTTTTGGAGATTGTTGGGCTCGACGCCAGCTACACGCCAGTATAAGGTATGTCCCTGTGGCATCAAAACTCGGGAAATCGCTGACTTCTGTGGAGGGTATGTTAAGTGTCAAGCTGGCGGAATTTTACTCGATAGCAGATTACTCCACAACCGCTGGACGGATCTTGATTCTGTTTTTTGGAGATTGTTGGGCTCAACGCCAGCTACACGCCAGTATAGGGTATGTCCCTGTGGTATCAAAACTCGGGAAATCACTGACTTCTGTGGAGGGTGTGTTAAGTGTCAAGCTGGTGGAATTTTACTCGACAGCAGATTACACCACAACCGCTGGACGGATTTCAATTCTGTTTTTTGGAGATTGTTGGGCTCGACGCCAGCTATACGCCGGTATAAGGTACGTCTGTGTCGCATTAAAACTCAGGAAGTGGTTTCTGCTGTTGAAGTATCTAGCTGGCGGAATTTTACTCGATGGCAGATTACTCCACAACCGCTGGACGGATCTTGATTCTGTTTGTTAGAGGTTGTTAGGCTTCACGTCAGCTACACGCCGGTATAAGGTATGTCCCTGTGGCATCAAAACTCAGGAAGTCGCTGTCTTCTGTGGAGGGGTGTATTAGGAACCTGGCGAAATTTTACTCGATGGCCGATTACTCCACAACCGCTGGACGGATCTTGATTCTGTTTTTCTGGAGATTGTTGGGCTCGACGCCAGCTACACGCTGGTATAAGGCTTATCCCTACGCGGTGAATATTCATGATGTTACTGATCCAACCAGGCACCCGGGAGTGCCAGAGCTCGGGAGTGCCAGAGCCCAGGAGAGCCTGAACTATAGAAAGATGACACCAGTATTTAGATCACTTAGCTAGACTACTAGTAGTAGAATTAGAAATATCATAGAAGACTACTTAAAGAGACCTTTTTACTTTGCCAGTACTGTGACCTAGGTCAGGAGCGGGTAAAGGGGGAACCCTTGACTCTATCTCCTGAAGATGTAGTGTTGCGCCAGGTGCGTTCAGGAAGATCAAGTGTTGCGCCAGGTGCATTCAGGAAGATTAAGTGTCGTGCCAGGTGCGCCCTGAGTTAGGGAGCGGTAGTGGTTGTGTCCTGATTCGCGATTGACGTTATGTGCGCTAGGTGCGCCAGACGCACAGGGCGCTCCGGGCGTTAAGTATTATTTTTGCTGATGGTCGTCCTCAGCCAGAAACCTCAAACCAGGAGTTGTTTTACTCTGGTCATAAGCACACTCACACTATGCAATTTCTGGCAGTAGTGGTACCAGATGGGCTGGCTTCTTCAATGTATGGTCCCTTTGAGGGTAGTGTGGTAGATTGGGGAATGTTTAAAGAGTCTGGTTTACAGGAAAAAATCACTGTATATGTAAAGAATGACAGGGGAGATCAGCATTATTTGTATGGTGATAAAGCTTTTTACTTAGAGCAAGGGATAATTGGTGCATATCGGGCATAGAAAAATGATGGATTGACAGAAGCAGAGTTAGTGTTCAATGCATAAATGGCAAAGCAACGCATATCAGTTGAATGAGGCTTTGGAAAGATCACGCAGTATTTTGAATTTAATAATTTATGGAAAAACCTAAAGGTTGGGCTATCACCTGCAGGCGCTTACTACTTTTCCTCAACTTTATTAACAAACTGTCATACTTGGTACTATGGTTTGAAGACAAGATTTTCATTTGAATGTTCTCTACCAAGTATACGTGAATATTTTCAAATAACAGAAAATGCAAACAACTCACTTGATATGTATATAAATGACTTTTTTTTTATTGTAATTGATGCTTAAGACCTTGAAGAAGAGAAACAATATTGGTCAAAGTCTCTTGCGTTTCCTCACCCTACTTCTCCAACTGCTCAATTCGCTTTCCTAGTTGTTAACTTTCTTCCCTATCAGAACCTCCAAAAATCTCCTTCCAGTAGGTCATTTTCTCCAGATCCATCTCTCATATCTGCTTCAACATCTCCTGGTCTCCCTCATGTAAACTGTTCAAAATTCAATCAGTGGTTCACTGCTGAGATGTGAAAACCCTATCTCCCACAGGCGCTGTACCTGCAGATCCATAGTGAGGCTTCTTCTGAGAGATATTATTGCCTGACTGGCTATTGCTCTCACACAGTTGTATCTCCAACTGGTTCCCAACACTCTCATCCACATTTCCGGAGGTGCTAGCAGCCTCGGGCAATCCCCTTTTGCATATAAATAACTTGGTCATATTCTCATGGAGAATAGGTGCTTCTTTTTTCCGAACTGCATCTTCTTTTGTTGTCAAATTCTTTTTCTCTTTCGATTTAGCTTCAAAATCTCGTACTAGCTCAAGCCAGTAATCCATCGCTTGCTGCGACTCAGTTGCTGACTCTGCTATACTACTCTTTCCCAACACCTCTACTAATTCCTTTTGGCGCTGAGCAGAATAGCGTTGCATATATCCCTTAACATTCGGTGCTATACCATCAGAATGCAATTGCTGATAGAGCATACTGATTTTGGACCAAAACCTCTCTTTTCCGCTGGCAAAATCACTAAAATTGGCAATACATAAACATACAAGTTGGGTTCTCTCCTCCTCTAACCTTAAAAACACTCGCTTTCGTACCTTCTGACCCTGACCAATTGTTGATTCATTGGTAAGACTCGGACCAGGACTTGGATGTTGAATTGTACTGGCCACTGGCACCTGGGTCAAGAGATCCTGTTGAACACTTGAACCTCTACCACTCACAGCACTTCCTTCAAGGCCAACAGTATAACAACCACTAGGACTCATAGGCACTGCGATGGAGGAGGGACCAGTGGTATCAAGAACAGGGTATGGTATCGATTGTTTCTGAAGAGTGCCACTATGCTGACTAAGATCCTTGGAGCCAACTTGGCTCCCATTTCCGCTTCCGATGGGATCAACCTGAATGAGCTCAGGATTGATGGGCAAAAATGGAGGAATGAGTCTCTGGTCTTTCCGGATTTCTTGCTACTCGTTCATACCAATATTAGCCTTATCAGATTTTATCTAAGCGGCACACTTGAATCAAGCTGGGGGGAATTTGCAAGGGTAATTTATTACCGAGGAGTGAGACCAATTTCTGTTACTGTCGGACTTTGAGGGCCCTGGGCCAGGGCAGGTATTGTGAGAGGCCATTTTTGAGGTGACTTGGGGTTGATTTCCCACTGTTTCCGTAGATTTTCATCTGTTGCTCTAGGGTGGGGAATCTTCATCCTTGTCAAGCAATTGAAGTGCATTCGCCAACATCTGCAAAACCTCGCCTGTTTACCATCCCACACTTGGTGTCATAATTCACTCCAGTGGAGTGCGTTCAGCAGTGCAAAATCTCGATATTGGTCGTGTTACTAGTACTCGAGCACTGGTACGAGATGGATTTTGCAGGGATTTGGAGTGGTGGTACTAGGATACTAGGGTTGTCCGCGAACGCCAGGGTTTCTTCTCAGCATGAACTAAAGTGGCAAATATCGAATAGAAACCCACGAATAGATAGTTCAACCAATAGTAAAGCAGAAATCGTTCGAGGAATTTTGCGAGTTTTCAACATACTCGGGTGCCAGGGTTAGTCCGCGAACAGCAGGCTAAGACGATATTGGGAATAGTGTATGCGCTAACGCGGGTACTCGAGTATGTTGAAAACTCGCAAAATTCCTGGAACGATTTCTGCCTTACTATTGGTTGAATCATTTATTCGTGGGTTTCTCTTCGATATTTGCCACTTTAGTTCATGCTGAGAATAAGCCCTGGCGTTCGCGGACTAACCCTGGTATCCGAGTATATATTTTGTCCAGATACAGGTAAGTTAGATTGGGATGGTAAAGTACCCTAAGCGCCGGCGTCCGAATACTGTATTATACTCGAGTACAAAAGAAATGCCCTAGGACGTTGTAATTGCCTCTACCAGTAAGGTGCCTTCCCCCCTCTCCGCCCCAACTGAGGCCCGCTAGTCCCGTACGACAGCCTTTCTACATCAAAAATATCTATTTTTACACCCTACTCAGAGAACATGGATCCCCACGAGAACCTACCAAAATCTCATGCTACACTCTCAAACCCGTAGATAACATAAAAATTTACAGAACCCTTAAAGATTATAAAGCCGTGGGGAAAATATGTGTTAAATGGAAAGCATGTGGTTGCTACGTACGATAAGTTGCCTTTTTATCTGGCTCGTGCAAAACCACGATTTAGTTTCACACTTGTTATCATAATAATATTATAATTGTAAATCGTTTTATTTGTGCCTCTATGGGGTTTAGCCTGAAGCGGTCTGGCTAATGCCAAGATCTAGTTATTTTCAACAAGGCAGCGTTAAGGGTTGTCTCTTTGAAAATGCTCATTTTCGCGAGATTAGGAGAGGAAACCGGTGTCCGAAGAAACGTTTTCGATTGGGCAGACTACTTTATTGCAGAATTGAGGGTGAATTTTCATGAGCTGCGAGATATCAGTTTATACCTGGGGCGCGAAGAGAGGACGCACTTATGCATTGTGATACTCGCGGATCCGTGTCACTGCCGGGTTCGAATAAAAAAGGGAAATGTTCATCGTGCAATATTTACGAGTTCCGGAACAAAGGTCCGCGAGCAAGCAAAAGCGTCTGCTCTTGCTTCCCGTGGCCCCGTTAGACTAGAGGTAGTCTATCCCTTCGTTCGTACTCCGAATTTCACGGAAAATTAGTGTGCCGTAGCGCAGAGAGCAGCGCATGATTAACCATTCTCGCAACACACCAGGAAACACACCATGCTCCAAAGAAAGGACTGAATGAACAAACCAAACCCAAAAGAAACAAGGAATTAAACGCCACCCAAATGTGATAGGAAATGCCTTGCTCACTACAATTGGTGTAGTGCTCAGAATACAACAAAGTCAGTACCACTCAGTATGGCCATGATGCAAACAAGAAATTCAGCGTATATTTTCTCCCAACTACCCAAATAAGTTAGTCCTACACATTCCAATCTAGTCAACTCCATCCAAAACTCTTAGTAATTCTTCCCGGTTACCATTCCGCTTATAGCTAACACCTGATTCAGCCGAGTTAAGTGCAGCACTAGCTTCCTTCCGTGAATACGAACGAAGGGATCTATCCGAGTTGAATGTAGTAAATAGGTTTGGTAGAATTAGTAGGTTGCGAGGCCTCGGTCGAGGGCACTTCCGCGGAGCTCGGCAGAATGAGAGGAGCGAGACTTCCATTGGATCCAGGCGGTCTGCGACCAGTAGAGTCAGGTCCAAAGTTCACTTAGTTCCTAAACTAGCATTCGCTGGCTCGTTTACGCCCACTACTACTAGTTGAACTAGCCTGTTTGCGATCCACGTACTCGTGCCTCCGAGCCAAGAATTGGCACCTCTTTTGGAATGGTGTCCACGGAGCCAGAAAAAGTATAGTGTTTGCGCTGTTTGAAGTAGTGTGCCAGTGGCGGAAGTGATGAAGATGACAACTACACTCGCGTTTGAAAAGTCCTCGTAAAAATCTGACAGGGAGCTTGGTAAGTTCAGAGGTATCGCTAGGTTAGCATTAACGCTTGTGATAATCTGAGCTAGATGTGGTTGGCTTGCTGGAGCAGAGGCCAAGTGGCTCTGAGCAGGTATCGCGAAGCCTATACGAATAATATGGGTGGGGCGAGGTGGTATTCTTAGCTGCCTTGAGCTTTGATACTAGCCCGAGAGGACGATCTGCGCACATCGGTCAAATTACGGTTTTACATGTCATCCACTTAGTTGGAGATTAGGTAGAGCGTTTGGCTTAAGGAGCAAACAACATTTATAATGTGGCATTCTTGCAGCTTGGTTTCTTCCCCCGAGCAAGAGTTCTGAAGTTATTGATGGATTACATGGATAGGAAGCAGATAACTCGATGTATCGAAAGGGTCGGTGGGTTGGCTTTAATGATGGTTGAATAACCTCTCGTAGCTTCCTAGGAAGGAGAGAGGAGCAATGACTGTTTCAGCTCTCGGCATTGACCTAATAGGAATTGAGCCTGTTGAATTGAAAGTATGAGGTTGATTAATGGATGGTAATAGTACGCACAAGTAGGTGGTGCTTCTCTATGAGTGTTTGTTGTACGCTCTTTTGTGTATGATGCTGCTAATGAGGGTAGCCGGAATGGTTGATGATGTTATTGGTGTTATGCCGTGCCTTTCTGAGACGATGTCTTAGTATAGGTAGCATCCCCTTATTGTGTTGTGTATATGGAAGGGGAAGAAGATGAGGTGCTAGGTTGGGGGAAGTGGGAACAAAGGAGAAAGGAAAGACAAAACGAGAGTTGGAAGGAATATTGGTTAAGGAGGGAGGGAGGTAAAGCATATTTTGGGAAGGGTGGAAAGGAAATGGGTCATGATGGGAACAGGAGAGAAAGTATTTTCTTGTTCTGGATGAGGAGTGGACATGGAAGGATGAGGGGAACAAGATACGGGAGAGGGGAAGGATTGTGTGAATGTGGAGAGAGGGAAGATAGAGATCACATTTTGCTAAAATGTGAGAGATGGAATGACGAGAGAGAGGTTATATGGGAGAATTGGAGGAAGGAGGGAAAGGAAGGAAGTACCATTAATATGGTATGGTTGTTGTTTGAGGAAAGCGGGATAAAAGCGGTAAAAGAGTTTGGAAGGTTGACGGGATGGATAGAGGGTAGATGGAAAGAGAAGAGGGAATGGGATAAGAGGAGAGTGGAAGAAAGGGGGTTAGGATGGGTGGAAGGTGAAGGGAAGGGAGTGGAGAAAAGAAAGGCGGAGAAGAGGGAAAGAGATTCGAGATTGGGAAGGATTAGAATGAGGAAGTGGAGGGAAAATAAGAAGAAATTGATAAGGTTGGAAAGGGATAAGGGCAGGGCGGTATCACCCATTGCAAGTGATACAACCCTGGGCGCTTACTCGGAGGTGGTTGAGGTAGAGGGAAATTTGAAGAAGGGAGTAGGAAAGGATTGAGAGGAGAGTGATAGGGATGGAGTATGGATTAAGGGGGGAGGTAAAAGAGAAAGGGCAAACAGACTGAATGCTATAAAAAGCCCGATTAGTATTTTGTAGTTAGTGTACATGTTGGTAGCTAGTTACTTAATTGAAAAGTTTGATAAAAAAAAAAAAAAAAAAAAAGTCCTCGTAACAACCTCGATTGCTCTTACAACAACAGCCCCACCTCTTGTGACACGTCACATTCCGGGGTCTGACCAATGAAGTTCCTTGGTGCCTATCTCACGATGGCTTCAAGTCTTTGACTCCATTACGATGGTTTCAATTTTATCTCTGAATCGATGATTATTTATCTATTCTTTGATTTCTAACTCGGTTGTCATCTTGGCTAACTGGTTTACTTTTGTATCCCGACTTGCTA